>CM038793.1:321903400-321956935 GCA_021764765.1 Vicia sativa
AATTGTATGAATGGGGATAAAGATAAATTATTAAAGAAAAGCGGTAAAATTGATAAAACATACAAACAAAATTAAATACGGTGAAACTTAAATATCGATTATTGTATTTTATTTATTAATTAGACTAAACTATAAATATTAATTCTAAGAAATAAATATAATTCGAACTTATTATGAATTAATATGATAGAATTATAATAATGACAATATATATATAATATACTTACAATATAAATATATAAATAAAAATAATATGTATAAATATATTTACTGTATAAAAATAAAATACAATATGTTTTAGATACACATTACTAAAAAATTAAATAATGTATAAATTAAATAAACATAATATAAAAAGAAATGTATATAAATACCTTGATAAAAAAAATGTATGTTTGAACCACATCCTTGAATGTCTACATAAATAGAACACATATTAGTAGCATGAGTGTGAGATGAAATAGAAATAAATGAAATTGCAATAAATTGGAAAATGGTTAGTAATTACAAGCTATAGAATCGAAAATAAACTAGTATAAAATGTATGAACGGAAGGATTAAAACAATTAAATATGCGAGTAATTCGATTCACAAAGGACAAAACCAAAGAAATATACACTATTATTTAATTTAAAATAAAACAAACTAAGAATTAAACCCGAACAAATCCGGCAGCAACTATATATACTTAATAATGCTCAAGAATTCATCTCAAAAAGTGTTCAAAACAAATTAAAATGCAACGGACGCCTCGTAGTTTCTGGTTAGACTTACACGCGATATGTGAGTATTATCATTAAACCATCATTGAAACTAATCAAATAAATGCCAAATGGTTTCTCGGTTAGTTTCTCTTGAACACGCTGAAACAACATCACCTTCATCGTGAAACCAAATCAAACTTCAAATATCCATCAATCGTAAAACCTCAATCGAAATTTAAAATGAGAATAACACCATAATATGATATCTTAATGGTTTCTCGGCTAAATCTTACCGAATGGACGCGACATAAATATCAAGCCATCATCGAAACAATACAACCTTCATAAACTTCAATAAAAAAAATGAGAATAATGCAATAACACGGTCTGTCCCAATAATTTCTCTTCACATCCTCGCAAATGAGCGATATCGATGCCGAATTCTCATCGAAACTATATGAATGTCAAAATGAAATTAAACAAGGATACGAGCATAAACCAAAGCTTCAAAATTAAATCTAATACAAAATGAAATGCCGATATATTGAGTTTCACGTGATCAAAGTAATACCGACATAAGAGTTTTAATATTACGATAAACACTTAATGAAACCATACCAACAGTCTTCAAACTAAAACAATATTATGAAGAAGAAAAAAACAATTAACCCAAAAGATTCATTACAACAAAAGCAACATATACACGAGAACAAAGTTCAAGAATGCCAAATTTTGGATATCTTGTAGTAACTTGGAAACATAATATCATAACAGAGGGCATAACAGTTAACACACCAAAATCAACTAACACTTTTTGAGAATTAAACACTGGAATTATAGCATCGCATAGTTTAAGAAGCATTCATTATACACTAAATTAAACCATAATCATATTATCACGGATATAAAATGGAATCAATCTGCAAGCGTTGAAGCTAACGTGAAAAGAGATGCAAAAGTCTGATTTGTCGGCAGTTGAAGGTTGGAAGCAAGCGGTGAAGTTGGGTTTGTGAGCAGTTGCGATGAGATAATGGTGGTTATGCCCGGTTGGAGAAGGGTGAAAGGGGTTAGCGGCGAGGCAAGCGGAAGGATGAGATGTATGTTGAGTTTAATGAGGTGAGCGGTTGTGGAAGTAAGAGTGTTGAAGGAGGATCTTTGGGTGGTAATGGAGGTGAAAGCGGAGAGATGGAGACAATGATGAGGGTTTGAAGGATGGAGAGATGAAGGGGTTACGGCGGGGAGGTCGCGGTTGGGCGAGAATGGAAGGTTGAGAGGGACGAGGAGTAACATGTGAGACGGGAGGCGATGGTTGTTTGGCAGACGGAGGGAGTTCGGTGAGGCGGTAGAATGGAATTGTGAGAGGGTTGAACGGAGGGATGGTGAATGTTGTTGATTATGGTGATGAGAGGTCACGGTTGGAACGAAGGATGAATGGAGGGTTTAAGATGGTAACCGTGTTTTCTGCTTTAATTGAGAGATGATAGATCCGCCTCTTTTATGTTTCCGTTTCAATTTTTGTCCCCCTTACCCAACGTAACATACATATATATATATATATATATATATATATATATATAATACAATTAGGTTTAGCAATGTTTCAAAAATGCCTAAAATACCCTTTATAATAAAATGGGCTTAACAAATGGGTTGGGTAAAAAATAAAAAGCCCAATAATATTTTTGTTTTAATTTTTGGAAATAAAAAAATTGACACCTAAAGTTATTAAAAATGATATAAATTTGAATATTAAATTACCCGAAAAAATTAAATGAGCACATTAAAATAAACTACGGGTTTCATAAATTAAGAAAAATTATGAAAATGGTTAAAATCGAAATAAAATGATAATAAAGAATACCCGATTTTAAAACGTTTACGGTTAAAAACGAGACTCAAAAACGTATCGAAAAATTAGGAGCATTTTCATGATCTCAGCACGACGTAGATTCATAAGCGATGAGTAAAGATAAAAATTTGAAATATTTTTCTCCGCTAATTTTATACCCGATGTCGATGTTTTTATGATGCTGTTTATAAAATCGAAATATCGATATCACCGACATATAAATAATTTAAAAATCAATGCAATAAACAGAGAGAGAGGTAAAAATGCATGAAGTAACATAATAGGTATTTTACAACTAAAAAACGATGCAAACATCAACTTAAACTAACTTTTGGTCAATTTAAATACGACGAAATGATGCAAATGCAATAATGTGATATTATTTTTTAATTTTAAATATAATGCAAGTAGAAAAATAGCAGGGTAAAATTTGGGGTGCAACAGTTGCCCCTATTTAAATATCTTCAACCAGATGATATGGAGATGATCAAGCTTCATATTATCGCAGTGGGAGATAGTTAAATATCAAAAACCCAAAATTTTGCCCTGAGATGCAATGGGTATGCTGTGAATAAAATATAATGAGAAAAGTGCTGAATGCAATTTTTTTTTTTTATACATTTTTTTTAATGATGTATGATATGAGACAAACACTGCGGGGAACACATCAAAGACATTCAGAAAAATCATTGAATGAACTTGGAAAAAGATTCAGTATATTGAAAGCATTGAATATCAGAAATAAGACATCGAGAGATATTGGAAAAATCATTGAGCGGACTCGGAATACATCATCAAAGACATTGGAAAAATCATTGAATGAACGGAAAAAAATTGGTATATTGAAATGCATTGAATATACGGGATAAAACATCAGAGACATTCAGAAGGACATTGAACGGACTCTGGAACACATCATCAAAGGCATTCAGAAAAATCATTGAATGAACTTCGGAAAAAATATTCGGGTATATTCAGAAATGCATTGAATATACAGGAAATAAAACATCAGAGACATTCAGAAGGACATTGAACGGACTCTGGAACACATCATCAAAGACATTCAGAAAAATCATTGAATGAACTTTGGAAAAAAATATTCGGGTATATTCAAAAATGCATTGAATATACGGGAAATAAAACATCAGAGACATTCAGAAGGACATTGAACGGACTCTGGAACACATCATCAAAGACATTCAGAAAAATCATTGAATGAACTTCGGAAAAAAGATTCGAGTATATTCAGAAATGCATTGAATATACAGGAAACAAAACATCAGAGACATTCAGAAGGGCATTGAACGGACTCTGGAACACATCATCAAAGACATTCAGAAAAATCATTGAATGAACTTCGGAAAAAAGATTCGGGTATATTCAAAAATGCATTGAATATACGGGAAACAAGACAACTATTTTGGTAGGTACCGAGTAAGTTGGACTTTGACCGCAAGGTAAAATATTGACTGTAACAAGACCTCGGGAAATGAAAATGATGATAAAACACTCTTGTTATGCATGGTATATGAATTTTGTGATGCATGATATATGAATTTTGTGATGCATGATATATGAATTTTTTTATGCATGATATATGAATTTTGTGATGCGTGATATATGAATTTTTTGATGCATGATATATGAATTTTGTGATGCATGATATATGAATTTTTTGATGCATGATATATGAATGATCTATGCATGTAGTATGTAATGCAAACGTTTATGACAACGGAGATTGACTCTTTTGTGGAGGTAAGATGGAAACTCTGATTCCTCAACACGGAGAACACTGCCAACTCTGCTTAGAGAAAATGTGTTGAGAAACACTTCTAACATACTTGTGATTATGAAATGATGATCCTTGGAAGGATGAGCGCTGCACAGGGATTGTCCCGGATTAGCTAGTTGTTGAAGATAAATTGATAATGGCTTCAATTGAACGTTGATGGAAATGAACTGAGGGAAAGGAGTGCCCCGGTATAATTCTTGAAAAAGATCTTATGATTAAAATAATTCTGATAATGACTTGCACTGAGCAACAAATCTTGAACTAACTCACAGCAGGATCTGGAAGATACTTGCCCCCTGATTAGGATCATTGACCATGTTTCTCAACAGTTTGAACTTCCTTGATGAGGAAAGCTTGTTTGCAAGCAAAAATTGTTTATTCAAACATGGTAAATTTAATGCAAAGTTCATGCAAAAGTTTTGAAATAAAAATCATTTTTTGAAATGATGTAATTGCTGTATAGAAAATGGATTGCTGGTTAAAACACAGCGGTTTAAAAATTTAAAAGTGAAAGAGAAAACAACGGTGTGGATATACCAAGACAATTGATTTGCAAAAAATCTTAGGAGTCATATTACGCAACCTTGCTGTAGTATGCTTTCAAAAGAAACACAGCTCAATTAGGTCTTTTGAGGGTTTAGCATGGTGCAGTTCACGATTTAAGAAACAAAGGATAAAGGCTCAAAATTTATTTGTACCCAACCCAATCTTCGTGATGTTCTTCAGTCCTACGTTCAGTTAAATTAGATTGTGCATTTAAGATTCCAATAGATTTTGGATTGTACACTGATGGAAATGATGATGGCTCAAAAGCTGAGGAATTCTTGAGACGTCGATCACTTTGTTTTTGCAACATTTCTTTGTTTGAGGACTTTGGTCAACTCTTGTTTGAATTTGTCATTCCTGACTTTTGCCTGAACCATTCCGTTTAAGATTACGGTCAACGGGATGCCCCAATTTTTTTGCCTAAGTCGCCTTTTAGTTTTAACTTGGCTTTTCTTTAATATATATATTTTTAAAAGCGGTGGCCTTGGCTTTTATGATTACGGGGAACCATCATCATCACTTTTAGACTTGTATGACATCTCCGACACTTCTTTATGTGTGTGAAGGAAGCTTGATTGAATACAACCTCTATAGAAAGGCGTCTTGAATGAATGCACATCCGAATTAAATGAGAACTACCCTGCCCCAGGTTAAAAATTGCGGGTTTTTTCGTATGAAAAGAAACTCCAACTTCTAGGCTCGAAGGGGTTGACAAAGGTTTAACTTCCTTATTTCTCCGGTGTTTGGGAGTTGAAACAATGCATGTATATCATCAGCAAAGTTTTATTCGAAAGCATACCAACATCAATTATGGGTATCTTGTTTTTATCATCCTCCCTCCAATCTTTGCAAAAACAAAAGTTTGGTAAAGAAATTAAATAGGGAAGATATATATTTTTGAAAGCGGTAAATGTAATGATTTGAATCAAAACAGTGCAATGCTCATTTCATTAAAATTAACATGGAATTACAAACAAAGATTTGAAAGCAACAGTTTAACATAAACAAAGGAAAATGCAAACAGAAAGAAACATGGCCTAGTGACTAATCAGTTACAAGGATGAGCTGTCCTGTCTGAAACACTGGCTTTAGGAGGTGACTTGGGATATTCTGACCCGTCTTCAGCCACTTTTTTCTGGCAACGGGTTATTGATAACAATTGGCGGAGGATCCCCGAAATTTATCTCCTGTCTTCTGATTAGATCTCGAACTCTAGCCTTTAGTGCATAGCAACTTTCCAGATCATGGCCGGCAGCTCCTTGATGGAACTCACAATGAAGATCAGACCTGAATCCGGCTGGGAGAGGATCTGGAGGAGTTAGAGGTCTAGTTGTGATTAGACCTAGCTCAACCAAATGAGGATACAATGCAGTGTAAGTCATTGGAATAGGATCAAATTGAGTTACTCCTTGCATTGCAGTTCGATTTTGTCCAGACGATGTTGGGATCTGGATTGGTTGAGCCTTATTGCGGGAGTGTGACATCTACACGTGCTTGGTCATAGTTTTGAGGCCTACGGCGAGGTCCTCTCCTTTCAATCGAGACAACATTAGTTTCACCATCTTTCTTCTTATGGAAGTTTCAAAAGATTTCTTGGCACCACTAGAGGATTCACCGACTTGGACACTTTTCCTCTTTTAATTCCCTCTTCTAGCCTTTGGCCAATAGTCACTCATCTGTGAGCGGAGGACACACTACCAATCATTTTCTCCCAATAGAAAGGGACAAGGTATCCATAAACAAACGGTGAGCTCCTTCTCGGATAAAGGTGGTTCAACTTGTGAGGCCAACTCTCTCCACCGTTGAGCGTATTCCTTAAAAGATTCCTTATCACTCGAGACATATTTTGCAATTGGCGATCGAGGCCATGTCAAGATTGTAGTGGTATTGTTTCATGAAAGCATTAATCGAGATCACGGAAGCATTGAATGGTCTTTCTCAAGTCCCATATACCATTTCAATGAAGCTCCACTTAGAGGCATCTGGAAGCAGTGGATGAAGTTTGTCATTCCTCGTATAGCGAGACATTTCCTGATACATCACAAATGACTTTTTGGACAAGTGTGCCCTTGTATTTCTCGAAATCGAGTCTTGAATTTATGAGGCATAACTAGATCAGAAACAAGACACATGTTCTCTGCAGCAATACCAAAGACATCGTTGCCTTCCATAGCTCTCATCCTTCTTTCCAGTCGATATTGCTCGTGGACTTCTTCAAGTTCATCAAAATCTTCTTGACTCACACCGTGGAGTGTCGACGGTAATCAAAGAGGTTCTCATAAGAGACTTGCAGTGGTTGATGCACAAAGGTCGATGAGGCGGTATGCATGATTGGTTGAGGCTCGATTAGCGGAGCACAGAAAGCTGATCGGAAGACTCGCCAACCATTGGAGTAGTTGCGATGGGTGGAGCGTAATTCGGGGTAACCCAAATCGCCAAGTAATGCGGCATCGAGGGCGAGGATCAACAACGGTGAGACTTGAAATTATAGTCCTTTGAGGTTGCTCACTCTGGCGATCGAACTTGCATCATTTGATGAAGTCTAGTCATGCGACTTGAACTCATCGATTTCCATCGGACTTCTACATCGTGTTGCTCTTGGTATTCCATTCTTCTCTTGGCGTTGGCTCTAGTTCCGTGCTTGTGCGAGGAATCGACTTGACGATAAATCAACAATTGAAGATGGAGCAGACGAAATGAGTCTTTTGACAACTTGGATGTATGCATGAAATATACAGATGATGCATTGAAATGTAATGTCATTAATGCAGAAGATGTGATGAAATGAAATGTCACATATACAAATGGAATGCAACATAATAACAGTAACAGGTTCACAGGGATGTGAAACAAGGATGGTACAGGTAATCAAACAACTTAATTAGGTGGGATCCTATGATAGGATGGCTTTAAGTTTTCTACCCAAATTCCCATGGGATGGTTTTAAGGTTTTACTAAGTGTTTCTTGGAGTCTCAGATCCCCTTTTAACAAACACTATCATCACGCGAGAGGCCTACGTGGTAATAGTATTTGGAAAAGTATACCCCAAGAAACGGCTCTTAACGGGATGCTTAAAATCTTGAGTGTTTGGTCTCGGTTAGGACAACATGAACAAACTTAGAGTTATAGGTCATTTGTCCAAAGATTGATGTCTGTATGCTATGCCAACAACCTCCTTAAAACAACCAACTCTAAGCGGAGTCTTCGCTTGGGCCAACAAGACAATGGAGTCGAGTGGACCTAGCTCTACGCAACCCCTCTATTCCTAAAAGGTGACCTAGAAACTGGGTAGTGGGCTTATCTATGCATCAATAATCCCATCAAGAATTCCCACACAATGGATATATAAACAAGATAATAAATGAAGCATAGAAAATAAATAACGAAACATAAACATAAGATAAAGTACAAAGAAGAAAGTAAAATAAAACGATAAACACACAACCACACAATGAACTAAACTAGGGTTAACTCGCTTGAGAAAAATTCCCCAGTGAAGTCGCCAACTGAAGCAACTCGCTTGTTTTTTTATAAAAAAAATCATTTAAATAATTTTCAAAAACAAACAATGAAATCGCCACCTAATTTTATTTGTTCTAAAGAAGAGGAAAATATAGATAAAACGAAAGAAAAGGATAAGGCGGTCTGCGAAATTAAGAGATATAGGTTCGGGAGTTGGTTATGCAAGGGGAAGGTATTAGCACCCCTCACATCCATCGTACTCGATGGTACCCATTTAATTCAAAGTGTGGTTGTGTGTTAGTGTGAAAAATTTTACGATCTTCTAAGTTTTGAAATGAGAAAGAAAGGGAGAAGAAATGTTTTTATTATTTTTGAGTTTGGCACGGTTTCAAAACCGTGTGCCTACGTATTCCCTCGTGCAATGGGAAAGTCAAAACTCCGTAGTTCTTCTAGAAAATAATTGTTTGTTGATTGATTTTAAATGAAAAGACAAGTCGTCATTTTTAAAGGAGAAGACTCGTCTAACGTCCACAGGTGTGATAAAGAATAAAGGACTACGCACCAACATGAGGAGGTTTGAGAACACCTCTAGTACTCAAGTGGAGAAGTCGAAAATCTTGGGAATAGAGGAAGAAGCATCTCATTTATAAATGAATCATGTCTAATCTTGAAAATGGTTTAAAGGTAAAAGGTGCTTGAGCGCACAAAAGAAGTTTGAGTGAGTTGGAATTGATTTTAAATTGTGGATGACAAGTACCAAAACGTTGGGATATCCTCTAACGATTCAATACTCGAGATTGGTGATTGAGGTCAACCGATCATCTCTCATCAAAATCTTTATTATGAAAAGAGTGAGGTGAAACAAAGTTCACTTTTATTAAGTGTATGGAATAAAGTATTTAAGTCATTGGGTTACCCTCTAATGGCCCAAATACTTTACATTTTAATTAAATCGTCGGGCTATCCTCTAACGATTTACTTAAATACCATAGCACCATGTTTTTATTTTAGAACATGGATTTGAAGTTTCTCAATTTATTGGGTTACCCTCTAATCAATTAGAAACTTGATTTGTTTCAATCGTTGGGCTAACCTCTAACCATTAAAACAAATCTTATCCAAGTATTCTTTTTGTAGAAATTCATTTTGAAAATAACTCGACGTTGGATCGAGGTTTGAGAAGAAGACTCGACGTTGGATCGAGTTTTTATTGAAAAGTGTTTTAAGTACTTGGTGAATGGAGAAAGAATCAGGATCAAGATAATTGTAAATAACAAATAAAATCGACAAAGCCCATACAAGGTGGTCAACCTAAGTATAAAATAATTAAATTACATGTGTACTAGCAAAGTGGGCTAGTCTACTATAACGACTAATTGGAACAATTAATCGAAATAGGCTCATATAGAAGGCCGGGATCAGCGTACATGTGTGCATGTGTGGTCATCATGACCGTAGCTTTGTCGACTTCTGGGTTTAAAATGATTTACAAATATTAGTTTAAAAAGATTTTTGGTTTTGTGTAAGTATGATTAAATTAAATTAAATAAATGTGCACTAAATTATTACAAGAATTGTTTTTTGGGAGAGGGATACATGAATTATAAAAAGGAATTAAACGGTAAAATAAAATAGAAAGCGGTAAATTAATTACGACGCAACAAGGGGATTGGGGTACAATTGTATGAATGGGGATAAAGATAAATTAAAGAAAAAACGGTAAATTGATAAAAACATACAAACAGAAATTAAATACGGCGAAACTTAAATATCGATTATTGTATTTTATTTTATTAATTAGACTAAACTATAAATATTAATTCTAAGAAATAAATATAATTCGAACTTATTATGAATTAATATGATAGAATATAATAATGACAATATGTATATAATATACTTACAATACTAAATATATGAAATAAAAATAATATGTATAAATATATTTACAGTATAAAAATAAAATACAATGTGTTTTAGATACACATTACTAAAAATTAAATAGTAACATAAATTAAATAAACAGCATATGTAAAAAGAAATGTATATAAATGCAACAGTAAAAAAATGTATGTTTGAACCACATCCTTGAATGTCTACATAAATAGAACACATATTAGTAGCATGAGTGTGAGATGAAATAGAAATAAAATGAAATTGCAATAAATTGGAAAATGGTTAGTAATTACAAGCTATAGAATCGAAAATGAAACTAGTATAAAATGTATATGAACGGAAGGATTAAAACAATTAAATATCTGATAATTCGATTCAAAGAACAAAACCAAAAGAAATATACACTATTATTTAATTTAAAATGAAACAAACTAAGAATTAAACCGAACAAATCCGGGCAGCAACTATATACTTAATAATGCTCAAAATTCATCTCAAAAGTGTTCAAAACAAATTAAAATGCAACGATAAAAACAAACGGACGCCTCGTAGTTTCTCGGTTAGATTTACACGCGAGTAACGCGGTATTATCATTAAACCGTCATTGAAACTAATCAAATAAATGCCAAATGGTTTCTCGGTTAGTTTCTACGCGAATAAACGCGGAAACAACATCACCTTCATCGAAACCAAATCAAACTTCAAATATCCATCAATCGTAAAACCTCAATCGAAATTTAAAATGAGAATAACACCATAATATGATATCTTAATGGTTTCTCATTTCTTCTACGAATGGACGACATAAATATCAAGCCATCATCGAAACAATACAACCTTCATAAACTTCAATAAAAAAATGAGAATAATGCAATAACGGTGTTGTCCCCAATAATTTCGTTCATCATAATAGCATGTCGATGTGAATTCTCATCGAAACTATATGAATGTCAAAATGAAATTAAACAAGGATACGCGACATAAACCAAAAGCTTCAAAATTGAATCTAATACAAAATGAAATGCCGATATATTGAGTTTCACGTGATCAAAGTATACCGACATAAGAGTTTAATATTCGATAAACACTAATGAAACCATACCAACCCGGTCTTCAAACTAAAACAATATTATGAAGAAGAAAAAAACAATTAAACCAAAAGATTCGGTCACAACAAAACAGCATATACACGAACAAAGTTCAAGAATGCCAAATTTTGGATATCTTTGTAGTAACTTGAAACATAATATCATAACGAGGCATAACGGATTAACACACACCAAAATCAACTAACACTTTTTGAAATTAAACCTGGAATTATAGCATCGCATAGTTTAAGAAGCATTCATTATCATTTCTAAATTAAACCATAATCATATTATCACGGATATAAAATGGAATCAAATCTCAAACGTTGAAGCTAACGAGAAAAGATGCAAAAGAAGTTTGTGGAGCAGTTGAAGGTTGGAAGCAAAGCGGGTGAGTTGGGTTTGTGAGCGAGAGAGTTCTTGATGAGATAATGGTGGTTGTCGCCGGTTGTGAGAAGGGTGAAAGGGGTTAGCGAGACCAGGCGGAAGGATGAGATATGTTGAGTTTAAGCGGCGAGGTGGCGGTTGGCCAAGTAAGTGTTGAAGGAGGATCTTGGGTGGTAATGGAGGTGAAAGCAGGCGGAAGATGGAGGCGATGAGGTTTGAAGGATGGAGAGATGAAGGGGTTGGCGAGGGAGGATCAGTTAGGGCGAGAATGGAAGGTTGAGAGGAGAGGTAAAAAGTGAGACGGAGGCGATGGTTGTTTGGCAGACGGAGGAGTTCGGTGAGGGCAGTGAATGGAATTGTGGCGGAGTTGAACGGAGGGATGGTGAATGTTGTTGATTGTATGGTGATGAGAGGTCACGGTTGGAACGAAGGATGAATGGAGGGTTTAAGATGGTAACCGTGTTTTCTGCTTTAATTGAGAGATGATAGATCCGCCTCTTTTATGTTTCCGTTTCAATTTTGTCCCTTACCCAACGTATACATATATATATATATATATATATATATATACAATACAATTAGGTTTAGCAATGTTTCAAAAATGCCTAAAATACCCTTTATAATAAAATGGGCTTAACAAATGGGTTGGGTAAAAAATAAAAATCCCAATAATATTTTTGTTTTAATTTTTGGAAATAAAAAAATTGACACCTAAAGTTATTAAAAATGATATAAATTTGAATATTAAATTACCCGAAAAAATTAAATGAGCACATTAAAATAAACTACGGGTTTCATAAATTAAAGAAAAATTATGAAAATGGTTAAAATCAAAATAAAATGATAATAAAGAATACCCGATTTTAAAACGTTTACGGTTAAAAACGAGACTCAAAAACGTATCGAAAAATTAGGGAGAGCACATTTTCATGATCTACGCGACACGTAGATTCATAAAGCAGTGAGTAAAGATAAAAATTTGAAATATTTTTCTCCGCTAATTTTATGCGATGTCAATTGTTTTAACGATCTGTTTATAAAATCGAAATATCGATATCAAGACATATAAATAATTTAAAAATCAATGCAATAAACAGAGAGAGAGGTAAAAATGCATGAAGTAACATAATAGGTATTTTACAACTAAAAAACGATGCAAACATCAACTTAAACTAACTTTTGGTCAATTTAAATACGACGAAATGATGCAAATGCAATGTGTGAATGACTGTTTTTTTTTAATTTTAAATATAATGCAAGTAGAAAAATAGCAGGGTAAAATTTGGGGTGCAACAGATTATCACAGATAACGGCTCTAATCTCAACAATAAGATGATCACCGAACTCTGCACGCAGTTCAAGATCAAGCATCACAACTCTTCTCCTTATCGGCCTCGGATGAATGGCTGTTGTGGAAGCCGCCATCAGAACATAAGAAGATTATCTGAAGATGACGGTGACTTACAAAGATTGGCATGAGATGTTACCATTAGCTCTTCATGGTTATCCTTTCAGATACGGACATCAGAAGCAACCCCTTCTCTCTTGATCTGGTATGGGCAGGTCCTACCAATCGAGGTTCGGATACCCTCAACGAGTCCTCCGGGACACGAGTTGGCGAGCGATTGGATCGGACTACCTTGACGGATTAACGATTGATGAAGCGACTGCATCCATACGCCATGGACGAGATCTATCGAAGCGAATGATTAGAGCATTTAATAAGAGGTCGAGCACCGAGTCTACAAGTCGGTGATCTAGTAGTCAGCGCATCATCCTTCCACAAGGTGATCGGGGAAATGGACTCCCACCTATGAGGACCATTTGTAGTCAAGCGGTATTTTCCGTCGGAGCTATGATACTTAGCACCATGGACGGTGAAGACTTCACCATGAGCGGACATAGTCAAAATACTAGCATAAAAGAGACCCGCTAGGTCATGACCTAGGCAAAATAAGGGCACCAAGGGTTGGGCAAAAGTTAAGGATATATATAAAAACATGTACACCGGCAAGTCGAAAACACCAAGCGGCTTGGGCAAAAAAGATTGTCAGAGTAGACTAAAAACCGAAAGGCGGTCTAGCAAAAGTTAGGGATTTAAGCGTCGACTATGTCTCGTCCGGTCACCTACTTCGGACTACTATCGGCATTCAAGATTCAAATGGCGTCGATTCACTCACTTTCTTGGCGACAAGGAGATGAGATAGTTGAAATATATGAGTACTAGCATAGTTGGAACTTAACGAGATTGTTTCCGCATAGCTTTTACTTTTCTTGTGTACAAACTACTTGGCATCGCCATCTTTAAAATTAATAAGTTCTTTCTCTTTACAATTTTCGCTATTGTTGTTTGCATAAAGTCCGTTTGCTTTGAATGATTATATGCATCGACAATAAAGTCCACTTACAAACATGCGAAAATAGCGAACAAGGATAATTACTACGAGGCTCTAGGAATTGAGATGACGATGAAAGTCCTGTCGTTCCCTATGACATAATCCCCACAGAGATGTCACTCATCGCAAAATTTCCCCAACACATTTCCAAGCAGTAACGATTCATCACTAACGGAGGTATCCCTAGCAAAATATCTCTCAGCAATCATCACCTCCCCGACAGCAGCAGTATCCAGACTTGAAACACGGTCAGATAGTGCATCGGAGGAAACTTACATCTTTTATTCCCCAACCAGAGATTTCGACGGGCTCGAGATCCTTCTAACCCGGTCTCCCAGCAACTATCAAGTGCTCTCCAACGGGATCTATGCACAAGATCCCCAGTAGAGCGCCTCCTAATTTTCCCCCCAGCAGGGTCTATGCACAAGATCCTCAGCAGCGCGTTTCTCGATCTCTACCATCCTCAACAATATCTAGGCCCAAGACTTGGTCAGATAGTGCATCGGAGGAATCGAGGCTATTTTTCTTCTCATGGTTTCCATCCGTTTCATCCCCAAACAGAAGCCAGGAATCCTCAAGCAGAGCATCCACATCTTCTTCAAGATGGATATGTTTTGAAATACCACAACATCTATCATTCATACATTACTCATAAAAGTCATAACTTGTGCATATGTCATTCATGCACATCGTCATGCATCATAATTTGCATAAGACTAACGATATTCTATCAAAGTTTCTTTTGTTTTTCCCAAACAGGTGAAAATCATACGAAACAAGCGGTCGAGATTAATGCCGAAGCGGTGGAAAAGCATCGAGCAGCCTAGTTGTCCTCGACAAGCGGTCGAGATTAATGCGAAGCTAGGCAGGAAAACTATCGAGCACCGCCTAGTTGTCCTCCAACAAATGGTCCGAGATAATGCGAACAACGGAAAACTATACGAACGGCGCCAACTTGTCCTCCGACAACAGATCCAGGATTAATGCCCAAAGCCAGACAGGAAACCCTATCCGAACGATCACACAAGTTATCCTCCGATAACAGGCATTGGATCAATACCCGAAGCACAACAGGGAAGCTATCCACATTTTGCCAACTATTATCCACTCAGAGCAATCAAGACAAAGATTTGTTCTGACTCTCTCTTATTATCAACAGCAACCACAGAGTCTGGCGTACGACTCAGTTACCTTGGATGACATCTTAAGCCCATCTCCGACTACTTGTCAACATCTCTCCGCTTTCAGAATGCTTCATATTTGGTTAAAAACCAATACAAACCAATAACTTCATTCAAGGATGAGCACGAAGTCTAACGTACGACTCCCTCCAGGTGGCATCTTAAGCCCACCTCCGTGCCCCTTCCACTTTCAGGAGCATCTACCGAGCCTAGCATACGGCTCACTCCCCATCATAGATCATTCCAGATGGCATCTTAAGCCCATCTCCGACGACTCTCCTATTCAGATGACATTCTTGAGTCTAGCATATGACTCATTCCCCAACGAAATCTCCAACTTCTCCAAATGGCATCTATAAGCCCATTCTTGCGTCAATCAACAGCGAGTGCAAATGTTCAGGTGTACTCGAGTGTTCAATCATATTCTACCTCCCGGTCACGAAAGGCAAGCATGCCAATCTAACCCTTTCAGTACAAGAATTATATTCACTTCAAATTTCATCAGATTTCTTGGAGACTTATATTCACGTCAAATATCATCATATTATCTGAAGATTTATGTTCACTTCAGTTTTCACCAGATTTTCTGAAGACTTATATTCACGTCATATTTCATATGATTTTCGGAAGACTTATATTCACTTCAAATTTCATCAGATTTTTTGAAGACCTATATTCACTTCAAATTTCATCGGATCTTACGAGACTTATATTCACTTCAAATTTCATCAGATTTACGAATGACTTATATTCCCATCAAATTTCATCAGATTTTCTGAAGACCTATATTCACTTTAAATTTCATCAGAATTATGAAGAATTATATTCACTTCAAATTTCATCAAATTATCATAAGTTTTAAGTTCACTTATATTTTCACCAGATTTTCTGAAGACTTATATTATCTTCAATTTTCACCAGATTTTTTAAAGACTTATATTCACTTTAAATTTCATTAGATTTTCTGAAGACTTATATTCACTTCAAATTTCATCAGATTTTTTGAAGACTTATATTCACTTCAATTTTCACCAGATTTTCTGAAGACTTATATTCACTTAAACTTTCACCATATTTTCAAAAGAGTTATATTCACCAGATTTTCTGGAAACTTATATTCACTTCAATTTCAGCAGATTTTTTGAAGACTTATATTCACTTCAAATTTCATAGGATTTTCTAAAGACTTATATTCACTTCAAATTTCATCAGATTTTCAGAAGACTTATATTCACTTCAAATTTCATCAGATTTTTTGAAGACCTATATTCACTTCAAATTTCATCAGATCTTCTGAAGACTTATATTCACTTCAAATTTCATCAGATTTACGAATGACTTATACTCCATCAAATTTCATCAGATTTTCTGAAGACTTATATTCACTTTAAATTTCATCAGAATTATGAAGAATTATATTCACTTCAAATTTCATCAAATTATCATAAGTTTTAAGTTCACTTATATTTTCACCAGATTTTCTGAAGACTTATATTAACTTCAATTTTCACCAGATTTTTTAAAGACTTATATTCACTTTAAATTTCATTAGATTTTCTGAAGACTTATATTCACTTCAATTTCATGATTTTTGAAGACTTATATTCACTTCAATTTTCACGGATTTTAGAAGACTTATATTCACTTAAACATTCACCATATTTTCAAAAGAGTTATATTCACCAGATTTTCTGGAAACTTATATTCACTTCAATTTCAGCAGATTTTTTGAAGACTTATATTCACTTCAAATTTCATAGGATTTTTTAAAGACTTATATTCACTTCAAATTTCATTGATTTTAAAGACTTATATTCATTCAATTTCATGATTTTTGAAGACCTATATTCACTTCAATTTCATCAAATCTTACAGACTTATATTCACAAATTTCATCAGTTCTGAATGACTTATGCCCATCAAATTTCATCAGTTTTAAGACTTATATTCACTTTAAATATCATCGAATTATGAAGAATTATATTCACTTCAAATTTCATCAAATTATCATAAGTTTAAGTTCCTTATATTTTCACGTTTACGAAGACTTATATTAACTTCAATTTTCACAGTTTTTTAAAGACTTATATTCACTTTAAATTTCATTAGATTTTACGAAGACTTATATTCACTTCAAATTTCATCGATTTTTGAAGACTTATATTCACTTCAATTTTCACAGTTTACGAAGACTTATATTCATAAACTTTCACCATATTTTCAAAGAGTTATATTCACGGTTTTACGAAACTTATATTCACTTCATTTATTGATTTTTTGAAGACTTATATTCACTTCAAATTTCATAGGATTTTCTATAGACTTATATTCACTTCAAATTTCATCGATTTGAGACTTATATTCACTTCAAATTTCATCAGAATTTCTGAAGACTTATATTCACTTCAAATTTCATCAGAATTATGAAGAATTATATTCACTTCAAATTTCATCAAATTATCTTAAGTTTTAAGTTCACTTCTATTTTCACCAGACTTTCTGAAGACTTATAGTCACTTCAATTTTCACCCGATTTTTGAAGACTTATATTCACTTTAAATTTCATCAGATATTCTTAAGACTTATATTCACGTCAAATTTCATCAGATTTTTTGAAGACTTATATTCACTTCAATTTTCACCAGATTTTCTGAAGACTTATATTCCCTTAAACATTCACCATATTTTCAAAAGACTTATAGTCACTTCAATTTTCACCAGATTTTCTGAAGACTTATATTCACTTCAATTTCATCAGATTTTTTGAAGACTTATATTCACTTCAAATTTCATAAGATTTACTGAAGACTTATATTCACTTCAAATTTCATCAGATTTTTTGAAGACTTATATTCACTTCAAATTTCATCATAATTTCTGAAGACTTATATTCACTTTAAATTTCATCAGATTTTCGGAAGACTTATATTCACTTCAAATTTCATCAGATTTTCTAAGGACTTATATTCACTTCAAATTTCATCAGAATTAAGAAGAATTATATTCACTTCAAATTTCATCATATTATCTGAAGATTTATGTTCACTTCAGTTTTCACCAGATTTTCTGAAGACTTATATTCACATCATATTTCATCTGATTTTCGGAAGACTTATATTCACTTCAAATTTCATTAGATTTTTTGAAGACCTATATTCACATCAAATTTCATCAGATTTTCTGAAGACTTATATTCACTTCAAATTTCATCAGAATCAGAAGAATTATATTCACTTCAAATTTCATCGAATTATCTTAAGTTTTAAGTTCACTTCTATTTTCACCAAATTTTCTGAAGACTTATATTCACTTCAATTTTCGCCAGATTTTTTCAAAACTTATATTCACTTTAAATTTCATCAGATTTTCTGAAGACTTATATTCACTTCAAATTTCATCAGATTTTTTGAAGACTTATATTCACTTCAATTTTCACAGTTTTTAAAGACTTATATTCACTTAAACATTCACCATATTTTCAAAGGTTATATTCTTCAATTTTCACAGTTTTAGAAGACTTATATTCACTTCAAATTTCATCAGATTTTCTGAAGACTTATATTCACTTCAAATTTCATCAGATTTTCTGAAGACTTAAATTCACTTGAAATTTCATCAGAATTTATGAAGACTTATATTCACTTCAAATTTCATCGAATTTACCAAAGACTTATATTCACATCAAATTTCATCAAATTTTCTGAAGACTTATATTCACTTCAAATTTCATCAGAATTATGAAGATTTATATTCACTTCAAATTTCATCAAATTATCTTAAGTTTTAAGTTCACTTCTATTTTCACCAGACTTTCTGAAGACTTATATTCACTTCAATTTTCACCAGATTTTTGAAGACTTATATTAACTTTAAATTTCATCAGATTTTCTAAAGACTTATATTCACGTCAATTTTCATCAGATTTTTTGAAGACTTATATTCACTTTAATTTTCACCAGATTTTCTGAAGACTTATATTCACTTAAACTTTCACCATATTTTCAAAAGACTTATATTCACTTCAATTTTCACCAGAATTTCTGAAGACTTATATTCACTTCAATTTCATCAGATTTTTTGAAGACTTATATTCACTTCAAATTTCATAAGATTTACTGAAGACTTATATTCACTTCAATTTCATGATTTTTGAAGACTTATATTCACTTCAAATTTCATCATAATTTAAGAAGACTTATATTCACTTTAAATTTCATCAGTTTTGGAGACTTATATTCACTTCAAATTTCATTATTTTCTAAGACTTATATTCACTTCAAATTTCATCGAATTAAGAAAATTATATTCACTTCAATTTCATCATATTATAAAGATTTATATTTTCTTATTTCACAGTTTTACGAAGACTTATATTCACTTCATATTTCATCGATTTTGAAGACTTATATTCACTTCAAATTTCATGATTTTTGAAGACCTATATTCACTTCAAATTTCATGATTTTAAAGACTTATATTCACTTCAAATTTCATCAGAATCAGAAGAATTATATTCACTTCAAATTTCATCGAATTATCTTAAGTTTTAAGTTCACTTCTATTTTCACCAAATTTTCTGAAGACTTATATTCACTTCAATTTTCGCCAGATTTTTTCAAAACTTATATTCACTTTAAATTTCATTAGATTTTCTGAAGACTTATATTCACTTCAAATTTCATCAGATTTTTTGAAGACTTATATTCACTTCAATTTTCACCAGATTTTCTGAAGACTTATATTCACTTAAACATTCACCATATTTTCAAAAGAGTTATATTCACTTCAATTTTCACCAGATTTTCTGAAGACTTATATTCACTTCAAATTTCATCAGATTTTCTGAAGACTTATATTCACTTCAAATTTCATCAGATTTTCTGAAGACTTAAATTCACTTGAAATTTCATTAGAATTTATGAAGACTTATATTCACTTCAAATTTCATTGAATTTAAAGACTTATATTCACTCAAATTTCATCAAATTTTAGAAGACTTATATTCACTTCAAATTTCATCAATTTGAAGATTTATATTCACTTCAAATTTCATCAAATTATCTTAAGTTTAAGTTTTCCTTCTTTTCACGGACTTTGAAGACTTATATTCACTTCAATTTCACGATTTTGAAGACTTATATTAACTTTAAATTTCATCAGATTTTCTAAAGACTTATATTCACGTCAATTTTCATCAGATTTTTTGAAGACTTATATTCACTTTAATTTTCACCAGATTTTCTGAAGACTTATATTCACTTAAACTTTCACCATATTTTCAAAGACTTATATTCACTTCATTTTCACGTTTACGAAGACTTATATTCACTTCAATTTCACCAGATTTTTTGAAGACTTATATTTGTCATACCCCAAAATTTTCCCTCTTACTTCCCAAAGTATTTCCTACATCCTTACTCTAGGATTCCTCAAGGGTTGATCAAACAAACCCTCTCCTAGCCTATCAACCCAAACTATGGTTTGGAAATTCTCAGATTAAAATGGACTTCCAACATCTCCAATGGTCATCATGCCTTCTCATATGCTTCAAAGATTCTGCATGTCAAGCTTCAAGCCTCACAAGTCAAATTTCCTCAGACAATTGCTCAGATGGTTGAAAATCAGTTGTATTGAACAAAAAGTCAACTATGGTCAACATACAGTCAAACTTCATGATTTTTGGTCAACATCCTCATTTTGAAGTTACATTCATCATTTGATCAAGGATTGGTCATGATTCATCAAGAAAACTCAAGATTTGCACAAAAGTCAAACTTTCAAAATTAGGGTTTTTTAGTGAAAAGTCAATGAACTTTGGTAGACATAATATCTCATACTTTCTCGAAATTTTTCCACCACCTCTCATTTGAAGAAATTCAATTCTCTACAACTTCATGTCTCCAGAATGTTCAAAAATGCTTCATTTGGAAGGTATGGATCAAAACATTACGAGTCCTTTTAAGTCAACAAAAGTCAACTTTTTGTTTTGAAGTTTATTGAGCATGGAAACTCCAATTGAGATGAACCAAAGGGTTGTTTAAGAGACACTTATAGCTTTCTAAAAGTCTAAGAACACTCAAAAATGTGAAAATTGAGCAAAATAAACCTTGCACAAGTTGGGCATTTTTGAAGAAACAGGAGAAATACTTGTCAAAATCAAAATTTTGCAAATGGGCCTAGTTTTCTTGGTTTAAACTTGTTCCTTATCTTATTTGGAACCTTCAGCCCAATGCCACAATTTTTCTCTATTTTCTATTTAATTTGGATTTTATTCATTTAAAAACAAATTAAATTAAAAATAAGGAATAAAATCAAATTAAATGCAAAATTGATTTTTCTCTCATACTTGAGATCAAGTAACTCACATAGTGGCAAAATTGAAATTTGCATTGATTTCAGAAATTGAAGAATTGGATCAAATAAGAAGATTTGATTTTGTACAAAATCAAATAATTTTACATGATTGATCAATATTTGTTCCTCAATCATTTAAAATTCATCTACTATAAATTTTAAATGCATACCATGAACAAAACAGAAAAATTGCCTCAAGAACCCTAACCTAAAGTCAAAAACCGTGCACTTCAAGCAATCTGCGGCCTTAGTTTTGGACCGATTCAACCAATTCTAAGCATCAAACACATTCCTTGAGTCCACGGAATCATTCGGACCTTTACATCTCTCAAAAACATCAGAATTGAGAAAACACGATTTGGTTTGTTCATACTTTTCAAATTCGATTCTATCATTCATGCATTTTTTAACGAGTTTTGATGTTTGCTTTGTGTTTAGTTTGAAGTTTGCAAGCTTTCTGGACAATCAATTGCATTTTCATGTTTGAATCGAAATATACCATGACTAGGGTTTTACGAACCGATTTAGGGTTTCCTTAAAGGAAGAATTGGACCAAATAAATGCACCACGGTGTGTTTAGAATTCAATTTGTCGATTCATGTACTCACAATTCATTGATATTGCTTGTATGGAGTTTTTGAATTATGCAGGGGCCATAGCGTCGAACTTAGCCGACGCTAAGTTTCCAAAAATTCAAATGAAGAAGAAAGGTGTTCTTGGCGTAATTTAATTCCGGAAGCGTTTTTGCTTCAAGCAATTCGTTTCGTTCTCTAAACGTGAACGCTCTAGCTTTCGATTGGTCATAGCGCCTTGTGAAACCAAAGGTCACGGTTCGATTCCCAGCCATGGCAATTATTTTTACAAGTTTGAAAACTCACTTATATTTTTTCTATTTTCTTATTTTCTTTAATATTTTCATGCTATTTTAATTTATCTTCAAATATTTTTATCATGCATCTAAAAAAACACCAAAAATATTTATTTTTTGCATAATCATCAGAAAAATGTTTATTTTAATTTTAAAATTAAAATTATTATTTTTGCATGCATATTTAATTTAATTACTAATTAATCATTTAAATGACTTTTAATTATTTTTAAATTACCAAATCGATTCCAAAAATTACCAAAAATTTATCTTATCATATTAATGTCATTACAAATATAAAACTTTTTTTCATTCAAAAATATTTGTTTTTACTAACATTTTCCTCTTATGCAATTTTCGTATTTAGATTATGTATACATTTCACGGTTTAACGTTTGAGACGATTTTCTTGCTTTTCTTTTTCAATTATGTAATTGCCTATGGGATGTAATAGTTTAATTAGGGATTTTATTTCCGCTCTCATTATGTATACCATGAAGCCATGTAATAGCGTAGGACATTTATCTTCTGCTTTACTTTCCATAATTTACTTTACACCCTATAAATTGCTAGTAATTAGTAGTGTGTGAGATAAGCGGACATAGATCACTCATAATTTCAAGATAAAAATATCTGAATCGACACACTCTTTTCACATGCACCTTAGGGTAATTCTCTCGTTGCCTTACGAATACAAATGGTCAAGTCCCTCGAGCGTAGAGGTATTCTAGCAGTTGCCTTCAAAACAAATCATCATAGTCCTTGATACAAGATCATAGACCCACGATGTACGCCTACGAATACATGATCTTGACCTCGATTGTTCCTACGAAAATGATGATAGTCCTTGAATGTGTAGGATACTTCCACAAGTTGCCTTATGACCATCGTGTCCTTGAATGTCCTTACATCCAGCGAATAGGGTTACCTACTAACTCATGGTATGGATAGCGCTATTCTAAAGGAAGCGTAAAATAACAAAGCGACCATTACGGTAGGTAATAAGACTTTTAGTTGCTTGCTCAATCAAAATACTTTCACACCTCACACTTTTGTCAAAGTTCAAATGCTTTTCAAAACAAAACATTTCCGAACACTTTGTATACATTCCTACATGAATCATTACAAAGTCAAAACGAAATGCCTTTTCAAAATATTTTTGTCAAACACACAGAAAGCACTTTTTTTTATAAAAATGACCTAAGAGCAACTAAGAGCCCGTAGATAACTACGGATGAAAAGGGGTACTAATACCTTCCCTTTTCATAACCTTCTCCCTTACTCAGAATCTAACGAAGGTCTTTTTTTATACTTTTTACCTTCCCTTAATTGGATAAAAGAAAAGTCGGTGGCGACTCTTGCTATCCGCACATTTGCGATACAAAAATCTCAAAGTCAGTTCACCGTATTACAATATTCACTTCAAATTTCATCAGATTTTCTGAAGACTTATATTCACTTCAAATTTCATCGAATTTACGAAGACTTATATTCACTTCAAATTTCATCAGTTTTGAGACTTATAATCACTTCAAATTTCATCAATTTTTCTGAAGACTTATATTCACTTCAAATTTCATCAGATTTTCGAAAGACTTATATTCATTTCAAATTTCCTCAGATTTTCTGAGGACTTATATTCACTTCAAATTTCATCAGAATTATGAAGAATTATATTCACTTCAAATTTCATCAAATTATCTTAAGTTTTAAGTTCACTTCAATTTTTCCATTTTTAGAACATATTCTTATATTTCATGATTTTTACGAAGACTTATATTCACTTCAATTTTCACCAGATATTTTGAAGACTTATATTCACTTCAAATTACATCAAATTTTATGACGTCTTATATGCACTTCTAATTTCATCGGATTTTTTGAAGACATATATTCACTTCAATTTTCACCAGATTTTCTGAAGACTTATATTCACTTAAACTTTCACCATATTTTCAGAAGACTTATATTCACTTCAATTTTCACTAGATTTTCCGAAGACTTATATTCACTTAAACTTTCACCAGATTTTCAGAAGACTTATATTCACTTCAATTTTTATCATATTTTCTAAAGACTTATATTCACTTCAAATTTCATCAGAATTTCTGAAGACTTATATTCACTTCAATTTTCAAAGATTATATGAAGACTTATATTCACTTCAAATTTCATCAGATTTTTGGAAGACTTATATTCAATTCAAATTTCATTAGATTATCTGAAGACTTAAATTCACTTCAAATTTCAACAGATTTTTGGAAGACTTATGTTCACTTCAAATTTCATCAGATTTTTTAAAGACTTATATTCACTTCAATTTCATCATATTTTTGGAAGACTTATATTACTTCAATTTCATTGATTTTTACGAAAATATATTCATTCAAATTTCATTAAATTTTAGAAGATTATATTCACTTCAAATTTCATCAGTTTTAAAGACTTATATTCATAAAATTTCATCGAGTTTTTGAGACTTATATTCACTTCAAATTTCATCAGTTTTTGAAGACTTATATTCACTTCAAATTTCATCAGATTTTGGAAGACTTATATTCACTTCATATTTCATTGATTTGAAGACTTATATTCACTTCAGTTTCATAAGATTTTGAAGACTTATATTCACCAAATTTCATCGAGTTTTTGGAGACTTATATTCACTTCAAATTTCATGATTTTTGAAGACTTATATTCACTTCAAATTTCATCAGTTTTTGAAGACTTATATTCACTTCAATTTCATAAGATTTTGGAGACTTATATTCACTTCAATTTCATCATATTTTAAAGACTTATATTCACTTCAAATTTCATCGAGTTTTTGAAGACTTATATTCACTTCAAATTTCATCAGATTTTCGGAAGATTTATGTTCACTTAAAATTTCATCAGATTTTCTGAAGACTTATATTCACTTCAAATTTCATCAGATTTCTTGGAGACTTATATTCACTTCAAATTTCATCATATTATCTGAAGATTTTTGTTCACTTCAGTTTTCACCAGATTTTCTGAAGACTTATATTCATTTCAAATTTCATTAGATTATTTGAAGACTTATATTCACCTCCAATTTAATCAGATTTTCTGAAGACTTATATTCAATTCAAATTTCATCAGACTTACAAAAGACTTATATTCACATCATCAAATTTCATCAAATTTTCTGAAGACTTATAGTCACTTCAAATTTCATCAGAATTATGAAGAATTATATTCACTTCAAATGTTGTCAAATTATCTTAAGTTTTAAGTTCACTATTTTCACCAGATTTTCTGAAGACTTATATTCACTTCAAATTTCATCCAGTTTTAGACTTATATTCACTTCAATTTTCACCAGATTTTTTGAAGACTTATATTCACTTAAAATTTCATCAGATTTTTAGAAGACTTATATTCACTTCAATTTTTACCAGATTTTTTGAAGACTTATATAAACTTAAACTTTCACCATATTTTCAAAAGAGTTATATTCAATTCAAATTTCATCAGATTTTATGAAGACTTATATTCACTTCAAATTTCATCAGATTTTCTAAAGACTTATATTCAATTCAAATTTCATCAGATTAATATAAGACTTAAATTCATTTCAAATTTCAACAGATTTTTAGAATACTTATATTCACTTCAAATTTCATCAGATTTTTTGAAGACTTATGTTCACTTCAAATTTCATCAGATTTTTGGAAGACATATATTCACTTCACATTTCATCATATTTTCGGAAGGTTTATATTCACTTCAAGTTTCATAAGATTTTCTGAAGACTTATATCCACTTTAAATTTAATCAGAGTTTTTGGAGACTTATATTCTATTCAAATTTCATCAGATTTTCTGAAGACTTATATTCACTTCAAATTTCATTAGATTTTATGAAGACTTATATTCACTTCAAATTTCATCAGATTTTCTGAAGACTTATATTAATTTAAAATTTCATCAGATTTTTTGAAGATTTATATTCACTTTAAATTTCATCATATTTTCTGAAGACATATATTCACTTCATATTTCATCAGATTTTTGGAAGACTTATATTCACTTCCAATTTCATGAGATTTTCTGAAGACTTATATCAACTTCAAATTTTATAAGAGTTTTTGGAGACTCATATTCACTTCAAATGTTATTAGATTTTCTGAAGACTTATATTCAATTCAAATTTCATCAGATTTTCTGAGGACTTATATTCTCTTCAAATTTCATGATTTTACGAGACTTATATTCACTTCAATTTTCACGGTTTTGAAGACTTATATTCACTTCAAATTTCATTGTTTAAAGACTTATATTCACTTCAAATTTCATGATTTTACGAAGACTTATATTCACTTCAATTTTCACGATTTTTGGAGACTTATATTCACTTCAAATTTCATTGATTTTACGACTTATATTCACTTCAAATTTCATCAGTTTTATGAAGATTATATTCACTTCAAATTTCATCATATTTTACGAGACTTATATTCACTTCAATTTCATCAGATTTTCTAAAGACTTATATTCACTTAAATTTCACGTTTTATGAAGACTTATATTTCTTCAAATTTCATCAAATTTACGAAGACTTATATTCAATTCAAATTTCATCGAGATTTCACGAAGACTTATATTCACTTCAAATTTCATGATTTTTGGAAGACTTATATTCACTTCAATTTCATGATTTTTGAAGACTTATATTCACTTCAATTTCATCATATTTTTGAAGACTTATATTCACTTCAAATTTCATTGATTTTACGAAGACTTATATTCATTCAAATTTCATTAAATTTTACGAAGACTATATTCACTTCAAATTTCATGATTTTTTGAACTTATATCCATAAAATTTCATCGAGTTTTTGAGACTTATATTCACTTCAAATTTCATCAGTTTTTAAAGACTTATATTCACTTCAATTTCACAGATTTTTGAGACTTATATTCACTTCAAATTTCATGATTTTCGAAGACTTATATTCACTTCAAATTTCATAGTTTTATGATATTATATTCACTTCAAATTTTTCATATTTTACGAAGACTTATATTCACTTCAATTTCACGATTTTCTAAAGACTTATATTCACTTCAAATTTCATCAGTTTTATGAAGACTTATATTCACTTCAAATTTCATCAGATTTTACGAACCTTCAATTCAAATTTCATCAGTTTTAGAAGACTTATATTCCTTCAAATTTCATTTTTGAAGACTTATATTCACTTCAATTTCATGATTTTTGAAGACTTATATTCACTTCATATTTCATCATATTTTGAAGACTTATATTCACTTCAAATTTCATGATTTTAGAAGACTTATATTCATTCAAATTTCATTAAATTTTACGAAGACTATATTCACTTCAAATTTCATCGATTTTTGAAGACTTATATTCATAAAATTTCATTGAGTTTTCAGAGACTTAAATTCCCTTCAAATTTCATCAGATTTTTGGAAGACTTATATTCACTTCAAATTTCATCAGATTTTCTGAAGACTTATATTCACTTCATATTTCATCAGATTTTTGGAAGACTTATATTCACTTCAAGTTTCATAAGATTTTCTGAAGACTTATATCCACTTCAAATTTAATCAGAGTTTTTGGAGACTTATATTCACTTCAAATTTCATCAGATTGTTAGAAGACTTATACTCACTTCAAATTTCATCAGATTTTCTGAAGACTAATATTCAATTCAAATTTCATCAGATTTTCTAAAGACTTATATTCGATTCAAATTACATCAGATTTTCTGAAGACTTATATTCACTTCAAATTTCATTGATTTTTGAAGACTTATATTCACTAAATTTCATCGAGTTTTGGAGACTTATATTCACTTCAAATTTCATCAGATTTTCTGAAGACTTATATTCACTTCAATTTTCACCAGATTTTTTGAAGACTTATATTCACTTCAAATTTCATCAGATTTTCTGAAGAATTATATTCACTTCAAATTTCATCAGATTTTATGAAGGATTATATTCACTTCAAATTTCGTCATATTTTCTGAAGACTTATATTCACTTCAATTTCACCAGATTTTCTAAAGACTTATATTCACTTAAAATTTCACCAGATTTTATGAAGACTTATATTCACTTCAAATTTCATCGATTTTAAGACTTATATTCATTCAAATTTCATTGATTTTCCGAGACTTAAATTCCCTTCAAATTTCAGCAGATTTTTGGAAGACTTATGTTCACTTCCAATTTCATCAGATTTTTTGAAGACTTATATTCACTTCATATTTCATCATATTTTTGGAAGACTTATATTCACTTCAAATTTCATCAGTTTTACGAAGACATATATTCAAATTTCATTAAATTTTCTGAAGGAGTATATTCACTTCAAATTTCATCAGATTTTTTGAAGACTTATATCCACTTAAAATTTAATCAGAGTTTTTGGAGACTTATATTCACTTCAAATTTCATCAGATTTTTTGAAGACTTATATTCACTTCAAATTTCATCAGATTTTTGGAAGACATATATTCACTTCATATTTCATCAGATTTTTGGAAGACTTATATTCACTTCAAGTTTCATAAGATTTTCAGAAGACTTATATCCACTTCAAATTTAATCAGAGTTTTTGGAGACTTATATTCACTTAAAATTTAATCAGAGTTTTTGGAGAATTATATTCACTTCAAATTTCATCAGATTTTCTGAAGACTTATATTCACTTCAATTTTCACCGGATTTTTTGAAGACTTATATTCACTTCAAATTTCATCAGTTTTACGAAGAATTATATTCACTTCAAATTTCATAGTTTTATGAAGATTATATTCACTTCAAATTTCATCATATTTTACGAAGACTTATATTCACTTCAATTTCATGATTTTCTAAAGACTTATATTCACTTCAATTTCATCAGTTTTTGAAGACTTATATTCACTTCAAATTTCATCAGTTTTCGAAGACTTATATTCACTTCAAATTTCATTGATTTTCGAAGACTTATATTCCTTCAAATTTCATGATTTTGGAAGACTTATATTCACTTCAATTTCATTGATTTTGAAGACTTATATACTTCAAATTTCATCATATTTTTGGAAGACTTATATTCATTCAAATTTCATGATTTTACGAAGACTTATATTCATTCAAATTTCATTAAATTTTTACGAAGGTATATTCACTCAAATTTCATCGATTTTGAAGACTTATATTCACTTCAAATTTCATCGAGTTTTGGAGACTTATATTCACTTCAAATTTCATGATTTTTGAAGACTTATATTCACTTCAAATTTCATGATTTTTGGAAGACTTATATTCACTTCAAATTTCATCAGTTTTGGAAGACTTATATTCACTTCAAATTTCATAAGATTTTGAAGACTTATATTCACTTCAAATTTCATCGAGTTTTGGAGACTTATATTCACTTCAAATTTCATCAGTTTTAGAAGACTTATATTACTTCAAATTTCATCATTTTTACGAAGACTTATATTCACTTCAAATTTCATCAGTTTTCTAAAGACTTATATTCATTCAAATTTCATCAGTTTTACGAAGACTTATATTCACTTCAAATTTCATGATTTTTGAAGACTTATATTCATAAAATTTCATCGAGTTTTGGAGACTTATATTCACTTCAAATTTCATGATTTTACGAAGACTTATATTCACTTCAATTTCACAGTTTTCTAAGACTTATATTCACTTCAAATTTCACAGTTTTATGAAGACTTATGTTCACTTCAAATTTCATCAGATTTTTTGAAGACTTATATTCAATTCAAATTTCATCAGATTATCTGAAGACTTAAATTCCCTTCAAATTTCAGCAGATTTTTGGAAGACTTATGTTCACTTCCAATTTCATCAGATTTTTTGAAGACTTATATTCACTTCATATTTCATCATGTTTTTGGAAGACTTATATTCACTTCAAATTTCATCAGTTTTACGAAGACTTATATTCATTCAAATTTCATAAATTTTACGAAGACTATATTCACTTCAATTTCATGATTTTTGAAGACTTATATTCATAAATTTCATCGAGTTTTTGGAGACTTATATTCACTTCAAATTTCATCGATTTTTGAAGACTTATATTCACTTCAAATTTCACAAGATTTTGGAAGACTTATATTCACTTCAAATTTCATGATTTTTTGAAGACTTATATTCATAAAATTTCATCGATTTTAGAAGACTTATATTCATTCAAATTTCATCGGTTTTCGAAGACTTATATTCACTTCAATTTCATCAGTTTTTGAAGACTTATATTCACTTCAAATTTCATCGATTTTAGAAGACTTATATTCACTTCAAATTTCATGATTTTACGACATATTCACTTCAATTTTCACAGTTTTTGAAGACTTATATTCACTTCAAATTTCATGATTTTTGAAGACTATATTCACTTCAAATTTCATCAGTTTTATGAAGATTATATTCACTTCAAATTTCATCATATTTATGAAGACTTATATTCACTTCAATTTCACAGTTTTCTAAAGACTTATATTCACTTAAAATTTCACAGATTTATGAAGACTTATATTCACTTCAAATTTCATCATTTTCTAAAGACTTATATTCACTTCAAATTTCATGGATTTTCGAAGACTTATATTCACTTCAAATTTCATCGATTTTGGAAGACTTATATTCACTTCAATTTCATGATTTTGAAGACTTATATTCACTTCAAATTTCATGTTATTGGAAGACTTATATTCACTTCAATTTCATAGATTTTGAAGACTTATATTCACTTCAAATTTCATCGATTTTTGGAGACTTATATTCACTTCAAATTTCATCAGTTTTAGAGACTTATATTCACTTCAAATTTCATCAGTTTTCGAAGACTTATATTCACTTCAAATTTCATCAGTTTTCTAAGACTTATATTCATTCAAATTTCATCAGTTTTACGAAGACTTATATTCACTTCAAATTTCATTGATTTTTGAAGACTTATATTCACAAAATTTCATCGAGTTTTGGAGACTTATATTCACTTCAATTTCATGATTTTACGAAGACTTATATTCACTTCAATTTCATGATTTTTGAAGACTTATATTCACTTCAAATTTCATTGATTTTACGAAGACTTATATTCACTTCAAATTTCATGATTTTATGAAGATTATTCACTTCAAATTTCATCATATTTGAAGACTTATATTCACTTCAATTTCACGGTTTTAAAGACTTATATTCACTTTAAATTTCACAGTTTTATGAAGACTTATATTCACTTCAAATTTCATCAAATTTTGAAGACTTATATTCACTTCATTTCTTGGATTTTCTGAAGACTTATATTCCTTCAAATTCATGATTTTGGAAGACTTATATTCACTTCAATTTCATTGATTTTTGAGACTTATATTCACTTCAAATTTCATCATGTTTTTGGAAGACTTATATTCACTTCAATTTCATCTGATTTTTACGAAGACTTATATTCATTCAAATTTCATTAAATTTTACGAAGACTATATTCACTTCAAATTTCATGGATTTTTGAAGACTTATATTCACTTCAAATTTCATCGAGTTTTGAGACTTATATTCACTTCAATTTCATCAGATTTTTACGAGACTTATATTCACTTCAATTTTCACCGATTTTTGAAGACTTATATTCACTTCAAATTCATAGTTTACGAGAATTATATTCACTTCAAATTTCATGGTTTATGAAGATTATATTCACTTCAAATTTCATCATATTTTGAAGACTTATATTCACTTCAATTTCACAGATTTTCTAAGACTTATATTCACTAAAATTTCATCAGTTTATGAAGACTTATATTCACTTAATTTCATTGATTACGAAGACTTATATTCATTCAAATTTCATCAGTTTTACGAAGACTTATATTCCTTCAAATTTCATGATTTTGGAACTTATATTCACTTCAATTTCATCAGTTTTGAAGACTTATATTCACTTCATTTCATCTATTTTGGAAGACTTATATTCATTTCAAATTTCATTGATTTTACGAAGACTTATATTCATTCAAATTTCATTAAATTTTACGAAGACTATATTCACTTCATTTCATGATTTTTGAAGACTTATATTCACTTAAATTTATTAGTTTTGAGACTTATATTCACTTCAAATTTCATTGATTTTTTGAAGACTTATATTCACTTCAATTTCATCAGTTTTTGGAACTTATATTCACTTCAAATTTCATTGATTTTGGAAGACTTATATTCACTTCAAGTTTCATAAGATATTGAGAAGACTTATCACTTCAAATTTCATCGAGTTTTGGAGACTTATATTCACTTCAAATTTCATCAGTTTTAAGAGACTTATATTCATTCATTTCATTCAGTTTTACGAAGACTTATATTCACTTCAAATTTCATCGATTTTCTAAGACTTATATTCATTCAAATTTCATGATTTTGAAGACTTATATTCACTAAATTTCATTGATTTTTTGAAGACTTATATTCATAAAATTTCATCGATTTTTGGAACATATATTCACTTCAAATTTCATGGTTACGAGAACTTATATTCACTTCAATTTCACGGTTTTCTAGACTTATATTCATAAAATTTCTGATTTATGAAGACTTATATTCACTTCAAATTTCATTAGTTTTGAAGACTTATATTCAATTCAATTTCATCAGTTATAGAACTTATATTCACTTCAAATTTCATTGATTTTTTGAAGACTTATATTCACTTCAATTTCTTCAGTTTTTGAAGACTTATATTCACTTCAAATTTCATCATGTTTTGGAAGACTTATTTCACTTCAAATTTCATCAGTTTTTAGAGAAATATATTCATTCAAATTTCATCAATTTTACGAAGACTATATTCACTTCAAATTTCATGATTTTTTGAAGACTTATATCCATAAAATTTATTGAGTTTTGGAGACTTATATTCACTTCAAATTTCATCCGATTTTTGAGACTTATATTCACTTCAAATTTCACAAGATTTTTTGAAGACTTATATTCACTTCAAATTTCATGATTTTTGAAGACTTATATTCACTAAAATTTCATCGATTTTCGAGACTTATATTCATTCAAATTTCATTGATTTTAAAGACTTATATTCACTTCAATTTCACAGTTTTTGAAGACTTATATTCTTCAAATTTCATAGTTCGAAGACTATATTACTTCAAATTTCATTGATTTTAAGACTTATATTCACTTCAATTTCAGTTTTTTGAAGACTTATATTCACTTCAATTTCATGATTTTTGAAGATTATATTCACTTCAAATTTCATCGATTTATGAAGATTATATTCACTTCAAATTTTGTCATATTTATGAAGACTTATATTCACTTCAATTTCACAGTTTTCTAAAGACTTATATTCACTTAAATTTCACGGTTTTAGAGACTTATTCACTTCAAATTTCATCAGTTTTCTAAGACTTATATTCACTTCAAATTTCATCAGTTATCGAAGACTTATAATTCCTTCAAATTTCATAGTTTTTGGAAGACTTATATTCACTTCAATTTCATTGATTTTGAAGACTTATATTCACTTAAATTTCATCATATTTTTGGAAGACTATATTCACTTCAAATTTCATTGATTTTACGAAGACTATATTCATTCAAATTTCATTAAATTTTAAAGAGGAGAATATTCACTTCAAATTTCATGATTTTTTGAAGACTTATATTCAAATTTAATCGAGTTTTTGGAGACTTATTCACTTCAAATTTCATGATTTTACGAAGACTTATATTCACTTCAATTTCATCAGATTTTTGAAGACTTATATTCACTTCAAATTTCATCAGTTTTTTGAAAATTATATTCACTTCAAATTTCATCCAGTTTTTATGAAGATTATATTCACTTCAAATTTCATCATATTTTACGAAGACTTATATTCACTTCAATTTCATCAGTTTTCTAGACATATTCACTTAAATTTCACGGATTTTATGAAGACTTATATTCACTTCAAATTTCATTGATTTTACGAGGACTTATTCAATTCAATTTCATCAGTTATCGAGACTTAATTCCTTCAAATTTCATGATTTTTGGAAGACTTATATTCACTTCAATTTCATGATTTTAGAGACTTATATTCAGTGTTTTAAGTTGGCATCATTTTGGTAAACTAGGCTTAGAAATGTCTTGATAGATGTCATGACATTGAGATTGGAGATAATCCCTCTTTGACAAGGATGGTAAAAAGTACATTTCGAAACGGGAAGCTAAATTTGTCTTGGAAATTACTTGAGAAGCAGTCGATGTCACGGATGTTTATGACATTCGATTATGTTTCGATACATTATCGCAGTCAGTTTTTCTGAGATTTTTAGGAAGTTTGTTGAGCATTTTATTTATGTTTTGTTATTAGAAAGCATGCTCACGTGGCTGCTAGGTTAATCTTAATTAAACCTAAATTGGTTTGTTGAACAAACCATGTTTTTAGGAAGAATTAAGTAAACCCTAGCTATCTTTATGGAAGCCCAAAGCGAGATCGGGGCGCCTATATAAAGAATTCAACCTTACTCTACAGCCACGCCTCTGGATTCCATTGAGACATTGAAACTTGTTTGTGTCTTATTAAAGGTTTTTAACAGTTGGTCTTTGTAATTCTAGTTTCTCTTGTGAGCCAACAACATCATTGATAAGTGCATTGGACTAGGATTTGTTGTAAGGGTATTTATCACTCAAAGCTTTAAAGCCGCAGTGTTTGTCTCTTGATTAAAGCTTTGGCAAGATCAAGATATTTATTGAAGTGTGTCTTCACAATTCAATTAGTTCAGGTTGATATCAACTGCGGTGATTGAGGGTGGTAGGAACTCGGATCTAAGTAGGACTTAGGTTGAAGTGTCATTGGGTAGGGATTAAGTGAGGTTGTAAGCGAGTGAGTTTAACTACGAATTGATACTACTAATAGTGAATTTCCTCCCTAGCTTGGTAGCCTCCAGGCGTAGGTTTGTTAGAACAGGCCCGGGTGTTTCTTATTGTGCTTTCTATATTTCTTTGTGAATTGTCAAAGCGATTGTCGAGATCTTAATGTCATTCTGTGACATTAAGTATCTGCTTGCCGAAATTTTAATTGGCATCAGGCGGGCACCACCTTGTTTTACTGGGTGAGATCTAGGATTATAGTTTACGGCGATGGATAAGGAAGCGGATTTGGGTAGACCACCTATTCGGATGATTAACTATGAGTATTGGAAACTCGTGGTTGCCTTCTTAAGATGATGGATATCAAGGCTTGGAGAGCTCTTTGATAAAGGATGGACATCAACCAAGGTTGAGAAGATGGGACTACTGTCTTGAAACAGAGGAAGAATGGAGCAAAAGAGGAAGAGAGCTTTACTGAGATTCTAAAGATGAATGCTTTATTTAATGGTATTGTGAAATATCTTGATTGGTTCATCAATGTTGTAAAGATGTTTGGGACACTCTCAAAACCACTCATGAGGAACATCAAAGTGAAGATGTCAAGACTTGAATCTCACTACCAAATTTGAGAATTTGAAGATGAAGGAAGATGAGACTATTCATGAGTTTCATGAATGTTTTGGAAGTTGCCAATGCCTCAGAAGCCTTGAAAAGATGTCGGAGGAGAAGCTAGTGAGGAAAATTCTCATATCCTTGCCTAAAAGATTTGCAATGGTAGCTGCGATAGAGGCTGAACATTGACCACAGTTGAAGAGCTTATTGGATCTCTTATGACTTTTGAGATGGGAATCGGTGGCTGATGACAGGGAAGAACAAAAGCATAGCATATGTCTTGAAGGATACAAGGTGGAAGATGAGAAGATATACGAAGCTATAGCTATGCTTGGAAGGCAGTTCAACAAACTCATCGAGATTGATCAAAGTCAAGGTCAAATGTCAAGGACATTCCATCGACATCAACAAATCTTATGACTTGTGAAGATCCGGTCGAGAAGAAAAAGGAAGTCAAAGCGGAGGTCTGTCATGAATGTGAAGGATATGGACACATTAAATTTGATCCTTTAAGAAAGGAATGGTTGTCTTGATGCGATTGGTGATCCGAGGAAGAAATAGCTAATCTTGTCAGCATCTTACGGAGTTGTAATTGAGATAACTCTAGTGATGAGAAGTGACCTTTGAAGAACTTCTTGATACTTACAAGCTGTGTATGATGGTGAAGTATGTCGGTGAATGAAAGCAGAAAAAAGGCAGTTGAGAAGTTGGAAGCGAGAAAATGTGAAGCTGGAGGCTGAAAAGAAGGAGAATACTAACACTAAGACATCTCAACGATTGAAATTACTGTAGTTCAAAACTGATCAGGATGACTAAATCTTGTCAAAATCTTTGACCTCTGGAGACGAAAAATTGGAAGAAATTCTTGACTTGGGCAAATCTGCAGAAACAAGCATGGTCTGGATATGGCTTGAGAACTGACAAGTGACAAGAAAAGAAGATAGGAAACCAAAGTCAAAGGCGGATGTCACAACATTGGGATCAACATCGGGATCAGGAGAAACATGAAGAAGAAGTTTCAAAGATGGAGATGTCATCATTGTGGAAGGTTTGGACACATAAAACCCTTCATTATAGGCTACATGGATACCTAATCGGACTCCTATATTAAGCCTAAAAACATCAAAGTACCATACACTCAAAGTGGAAGAAAATGAAGCAATGATTGCTCACACTTCTCTTAGAGTGTACGCCAAGGAAGATTGGTACTTTATTGGGTGTTCTAAACATATATTTGGAATAAAAACCTCTTGAATAATGTCAAACCTCATTCCACCTTTTGTTACCTTTGGAGATGGAGCTAAAGGAGAAATCAAAGGTGTTGAAACTTAAATTGCTCTGGGTTCCAAATCTAAGTGGAGTCTTTCTTTAGTAAAAACTTGTTAACCCATAAGCATAAATCGACTATGTGATATAGGATTCAAAGTTAACTTCACTAGATCTGAATGTCTTGTAATCAATGATCAACAGTAGTTATGAGGAATCGGATCAAAGACAATTTGCCATGTGGGAATGCGAGAACACCAACCTCTCTGTATGTTCCACGGACAAAGATGAAAAGGTCAAGTTGGCACCAAAACTAGGACATACATCTCGGAGGAATGAAAAGATCATCTCAATGGAGGTTTTATCGGAGGATACCAAGACTTCACATTGATGAAGGAAGGGTGTGGTGAGTGCCGGGTTGGAAAGCAAACCGAGAATGTCACACCCAATGTCAGACATCAGTTCTAAATCTGGGCTGCACATGGACTTGATGGGGCTATCACAGTTAAGCCTTGGTGGAAAAAGATATGCCTGTTGTTGTGATGACTTCTCGGTTACTGGATAAACTTCATCAAGAAAATAAAAGAGTGTTTGATGTCTTTAAGGAGTTGTGCAAAAGACTTGAGAGAGAGAAGGAAAACATGTTATCGAATAAGAAGTGACCATGGAAAGAATTTGAGAATAGCAAGTTTGATGAATTCAATTTCTCGGAAGGATCAACCATGAGTTTTCTTCTCCTATAACACCACAACAAAATGGGGTTGTGAAAGAAAGAATAGGACTACAGGGAATCTGCCGGAGCAATGATTCATGCTAAGAAACTTCCTATTCATTTTGGAGTTGAAGCTATGAATACGACATATTTCTGACAGGGTTACCTTAAGAAAAGGCTGTCTCCACTGTATAGCTATGGAAGGAAAACCAAGCATGAAATACTCATGTGTTTGGGCAAATGCTATATTCGGCGGATCGTGATCAAATGAGAAAAATGGATTCTAAGAGTGATGAGGCATTTTTCAGGATACTCCACAAGCAGTGAGCATATAGGGTATTCAACTCCAGAACCCGAGTTATGATGGAGTCTATTAATGTCATTATTGTTGATGATCATTATCAGGAGCACAATGTCCCATATGATGTTGAGACATGGTTTGAGACATCACTCAAGTACACGATAAGGAAAATGTTCCTACTCCTACTTCACCGAATCAGACACGAGGAAGCAAAGATCCCTCAATCGATTCGAGAAAGATCATCAAGGATCTCATCATTGGAGACCCACCAAGGTGTTGTTACAAGATCTAGAAGCATCTCCAAACTCATACGTGTCAAAAATAGAGCCAAAGAATGTCAAAGCTCTATGTGATGAATTTTGGATTGGAGCAATGCAAGAGAATTGAACGATTCAAGCAACATGAAATGGGAATTAGTTCCTAGACCGAAGGAACCAACATCATTGGCACTAAGTGGATCTACAAGACAAGTCGTCACGAAAATTTGTCACGGGAATAAAGCAAGACTTGTTGCTCGGGGTTACACTCAAGTGGAGGAATTGACTTTGATGAGACCTTTGCACCGATGCTAGGCGGAATCAATCAGGAGCTTCTACTAGGAGTTGCTTGCATTACGAAATTCAAATTATTTTGAGATGGATGTAAAAGTGCCTAAATGGCTACTTAAATGAGGAAGTATATACAGAAACGACCTAAAAGGATTTGTGGATTCAGTTTTCACTGAACATGTCTCTGATTAGAAAAGCCCTATATGGTCTAAAACAAGCCCTAGGGCTTTGGTATGAAAAGGCGACCAAGTTTCTTCTGAGACAAAGGATACGAGGAAAGGAGGATTGGATAAAACTCTCTTTGTCAAGAATGAAGGTGGAAAGGTTATGGTGGCTCAAATATATTGATGACATAGTATTTGGAGGAATGTCGAGAGACAATGGTGAAACAATTTGCCAATCAAATGCAAGCGAGTTTGAAATGAGTCTCATGGGAGGTTAACACTTCCTGGATTGCAAGTCATACGGATGGAAGATTCAACATTTCTTTCACAAGCAAGTATGCAAGGTATTGTCAAAGTTTGGAATGGAGAATGCCACCATAAAGGACTCCTGCTCCTACATTTGAAGTTGACCAAGGATGCAAGTGGAAAAGGTTGATCAAAGTTTATATAGAAGCATGATAGGGAGCTTGTTGTACCTAACGGCCCGTGAGACTGACATTGCTTATGCGGTTAGAGGTATGTGCAAGATATCAAAATTTGAGCCTAAAGTAAGTCACATTAACGGTGAAAAGAATCTGAAATATGTGTGTGGACTTGCAATTATGGTATCCTATATTCCATGGATGTGAACCATTCTGTCTGGATCTTGTGATCTTGTTGGTACAGAATCTTGATGTGAGGAAAAGTACCTACGGAGGATGCTTCTTCTTGAAACAATCTTGTCTCTTGGTTTAGCAAGAAGCAAAAGCTGTGTGTCCCATCAACTTTGAAGGCTGAATACATAGCAATTTGAGTAGCGGTTGTTCTCAAATAGTCGGATAAGCATATTTATGCGAGTACAATGTCACGCGAGGATGTCATGACATTGTCTGTGACAATCGAGTGCTATTAATATATCAAAGAATCCTATCAACACGGTGGGACTAAGCACATAGACATCGGACATCACTTCATGAGAACTTGTGGAGGAAGGTGATTAAATTGGATCATGTAGTCCGAGAACTTCATTTGGTGACATTTTACAAGGCTCTTGATGCTATCAATTTGAAAACTTAAGGAGGCGGGCATTTGTCGATGAGGAATAGCAATTAAGTTGCATCAAGAAAGGAAGAGACCATTATTATTAATTATAAATTGGGTCGATTGATTATCCTCTTATTTTATAGGGTTCAAGAATGTGAAAAGACTCCTCCATATAATAGTCTTTTCATTTGAAAGTATCATACCTTCTCCATCCAGCAGAGATACTCTCAACCGCAATCACTCTTGGTCTCGATTCTCAACCTTTCCCGGAGAAATATGTCTTCCTCATCCTCCTCTCAGTTAATTGTTCATCTCCACCATGGGTGAGATTAGGGCATTCTTGAAGCCATGGATATTGAACACTGTGAAGGTCTCCCTCGGTTCAATGGCAGTGACTCCCGGAATCAACATGCGGAAGGATCAGGTTCATCGGCGTCTCTTGGTAAGACTGCCTCTTACATTCCCCTTGAGATAAGAAATAGGGAAGGTACCAAGTATGTAGAGGAAGCCATTCTAGGATAGTCACGAGTCCTGGCGAACATCACTCTGTTCCTGGAATTTAGTTCCTTAATCAAAGACACCTAGCCTAGTTTAGCGGATGATCCAGTCATCACAAAGAATGTCATGACATCATGATCAAATCAAGCGACTCATGTGACCACAGTTCTTACGCTTTCCTGTCCAAAGCAAAGGAGGTATTCTGGTTCTCAAGTTGAGCAAATAACAGGCTGGACTTCCTCAAAGAGTATAGAGCTAAATTTGCTGGTTGTTCAAATGCAAAGGACACCAATTCGAAGAAGCTCCACAGACACCGAAGCACAAACAAGCACGATAAAGGGATGATCTTTGATCTTTCTTGACAAAGGATGCTTCTATTGAGAAACAACTAATTAAATTCTTTTATGTTGCTTTCTGTATCATGTCTATGTCCCTGTTGCTATTTGTTTCTTGTATTTTCAATTTTGTTTGGATTTGTGTAATCCTTTGTTGAGATTTGTAATGCGAACAATGATGTATCTGTTATACTTATTTGGTACTTAATTACTTCTTTGGTATATTTCTCTTGTTATTGACACTTTTTAAGCAGTTTTGGGGACTTGAATGTTTCCTTTGGCCCTTTATGGCTAAAAGGGAGAAGAAATCTTGTGGAAGTATTAATGTTTGAAATTGTATGGGGGAATTGTATGGCTGAAATTTTATAGCTGTTTAATAAAATGAGCAATTGTGGGAAATGTAGGACTTTGTATGGGTAAATTTATCTTCTCTTAGTTCTAGTTCTTGAAGCTTAGGAAGCTTGGAAATCTTAGAACTAGGTTGTTAGTCTTCTTTGCATTTGTACTCACGATAGGTCAAGTAGTTTTAGCCAAAAATGTGCCAAGGGAGTTTGTTAGTGTTTTAAGTTGGCATCAATTTTGGTAAAACTAGGCTTTAGAAATGTCTTGATAGATGTCATGACATTCAGAGATTGAAGATAAATCCTCTTGGACAAGGATGGTAAAGTACATTTGAGCAGGGAAGCTAAAGGCATCTTGGAGTGCGAAACTTGATGCGATGTCTGCGGATGTTATGACATTATGAACATTCTATTACTGAGAATCAGTTTTCTGAGATTTTTAGGAAGTTTGTTGAGCATTTATTTATGTTTTACATTGTTAGAAAGCATGCTCACGTGGCTGCTAGGTTAATCTTAATTAAACCTAAATTGGTTGTTGAACAAACCATGTTTTTAGGAGAAAATTAAGTAAACCTAGCTATCTTTATAAATAAGCGAAGATTCGGGCGCTTCTATATAAAATTCAACCCTTACTCTGTACGCCTCTGGATTCCATTGAAGACATTGAAGGCTTTTGTTTGTGTCTTGTTAAAGGTTTATAGTTGGTCTTTGTAATTCTAGTTTCTCTTGTGAGCCAAGCAACTATCAATTGATAAGTGCATTGGACTAGGATTTGTTGTAAGGGTAGTTTACACTCAAAGCTTTAAAAGCACAGTGTTTGTCTCTTGATTAAAGCTTTGAAGCAAGATCAAGATATTTTATTGAAGTGTGTCACAATTCAATTAGTCAATAGGTTGATATCAACTGCGGTGATTGAGGGAGTGATAGGAACTTCGGATCTAAGTAGGACTTAGGTTGGTGTGTTGGTAGGGATTAAGTGAGGAGTTGTGGCGAGTGAGTTTAACTCAATTGATACTACTAATAGTGAATTTCCTCCACGGCTTGGTAGCCTCAGGGCGTAGGTTTGTTAGAACCGAATGGGTGACAACTTATTGTGTTATTTCTTTTCTATATTTCATGTGAATTGTCAAAGTTGTCGAATCTTATTCATATAACATTCTGTGACATTAAGTATCTACTTGCCGGAAATACTTATATTCACTTCATATTTCATCATATTTTGGAAGACTTATATTCATAAATTCATATGATTTTTACGAAGAAATATATTCATTCCAATTTCATTAAATTTTACGAAGGGTATATTCTTCAAATTTCTTGATATTTTAGAACTTATATCATAAATTTAATGAGTTTTTGGAGACTTATATTCACTTCAAATTTCCTTGATTTTTGAAGACTTATATTCACTTCAAATTTCATAGATTTTGGAAGACATATATTCACTTCATATTTCATGATTTTGGAAGACTTATATTCACTTCAAGTTTTCATAATTTTCGGAAGACTTATATTCACTTCAAATTTAATCGAGTTTTTGAAGACTTATATTCATAAATTTCTTGATTGTTAGAAGACTTATATTCCTTCAAATTTCATGATTTTACGAAGACTTATATTCACTTCAAATTTCATGATTTTAGAAACTTATATTCATTCATTCATCAGTTTAGAACTTATATTCACTTCAATTTTCACGATTTTTGAAGACTTATATTCATTCAAATTTCATTGATTTTACGAAGACTTATATTCACTTCAAATTTCACAGTTTACGAAGGCTTATATTCACTTCAATTTTCACAGTTTTTGAAGACTTATATTCACTTCAAATTTCTGATTTTTACGATGACTTATATTCACTTCAAATTTCATCAGATTTTATGAAGGATTATATTCACTTCAAATTTCGTCATATTTTATGAAGACTTATATTCACTTCAATTTCACCAGATTTTCTAAAGACTTATATTCACTTAAAATTTCACCAGATTTTATGAAGACTTATATTCACTTCAAATTTCATCAGATTTTCTGAAGACTTATATTCAATTCAAATTTCATCAGATTATCTGAAGACTTAAATTCCCTTCAAATTTCAGCAGATTTTTGGAAGACTTATGTTCACTTCCAATTTCATCAGATTTTTTGAAGACTTATATTCACTTCATATTTCATCATATTTTTGGAAGACTTATATTCACTTCAAATTTCATCAGATTTTCTGAAGAAATATATTCATTCAAATTTCATTAAATTTTCTGAAGGAGTATATTCACTTCAAATTTCATCAGATTTTTTGAAGACTTATATCCACTTAAAATTTAATCAGAGTTTTTGGAGACTTATATTCACTTCAAATTTCATCAGTTTACGGTTATATTCACTTCAATTTTCATAGTTTTTGAAGACTTATATTCATAATTTCATCGATTTTTGAAGACTTATATTCACTTCAAATTTCATCGGATTTTATGAAGGATTATATTCACTTCAAATTTCGTCATATTTATGAAGACTTATATTCACTTCAATTTCACCAGATTTTCTAAAGACTTATATTCACTTAAAATTTCACCAGATTTTATGAAGACTTATATTCACTTCAAATTTCTTGATTTTAGAGACTTATATTCACTTCAAATTTCATCAGATTATCAAGAGACTTATATTCACTTCAATTTCATGATTTTGGAAGACTTATATTCACTTCAATTTCATGATTTTTGAAGACTTATATTCACTTCAAATTTCATCATATTTTGCAAGACTTATATTCACTTCAAATTTCATAGTTTTACGAAGAAATATATTCATTCAAATTTCATTAATTTTACGAAGAATATTCACTTCAAATTTCATCATTTTTGAAGACTTATATTCACTTCAATTTCTGAGTTTTGGAGACTTATATTCACTTCAATTTCATGATTTCTAGAAGACTTATATTCACTTCAATTTCACCAGATTTTTGAGACTATTCACTTCAAATTTCATATATTTTCGAAGAATTATATTCACTTCAATTTCATTGATTTTTTGAAGATTATATTCACTTCAATTCGTCATATTTTTGAAGACTTATATTCACTTCAAATTTCATTTTTAAGACTTATATTCACTAAATTTCACAGATTTTATGAGACTTATATTCACTTCAAATTTCATCGATTTTAGAAGACTTATATTCAATTCAAATTTCATCAGATTATCTGAAGACTTAAATTCCCTTCAAATTTCAGCAGATTTTTGGAAGACTTATGTTCACTTCCAATTTCATCAGATTTTTTGAAGACTTATATTCACTTCATATTTCATCATGTTTTTGGAAGACTTATATTCACTTCAAATTTCATCAGATTTTCTGAAGAAATATATTCATTCAAATTTCATTAAATTTTCTGAAAGAGTATATTCACTTCAAATTTCGTCAGATTTTTTGAAGACTTATAGCCACTTAAAATTTAATCAGAGTTTTTGGAGACTTATATTCACTTCAAATTTCATCAGATTTTTTGAAGACTTATATTCACTTCAAATTTCATCGATTTTTTGAAGACATATATATTCACTTCAAATTTCATCAGATTTTTGGAAGACTTATATTCACATCAAGTTTCATAAGATTTTCAGAAGACTTATATCCACTTCAAATTTCATGAGTTTTTGAGACTTATATTCACTTCAAATTTCATTGATTATTGAAGACTTATATTCACTTAAATTTCATCAGTTTTTACGAAGACTTATATTCAATTCAAATTTCATCAGTTTTACGAAGACTTATATTCATTCAAATTTCATGATTTTACGAAGACTTATTCACTTCAATTTTCACGGATTTTTTGAAGACTTATATTCACTTCAAATTTCATTGATTTTAGAAGACTTATATTCACTTCAAATTTCATGATTTTACGAAGACTTATATTCACTTCAATTTTCATGATTTTTGAAGACTTATATTCACTTCAAATTTCATTGATTTTACGAAGACTTATATTCACTTCAAATTTCATGATTTTCTGAAGATTATATTCACTAATTTCAATCTTATTTTACGAGACTTATATTCACTTCAATTTCACAGTTTTCTAAGACTTATATTCACTTCAAATTTCACAGTTTTATGAGACTTATATTCACTTCAATTTTGATTTTGAGACTTATATTCACTTCAAATTTCATCCAGTTATCGAAGACTTAATTCACTTCAAATTTCATTGATTTTTGGAAGACTTATATTCACTTCAATTTCATGATTTTTGAACATTATATTCACTTCAAATTTCATCATTTTTGGAGACTTATTTCACTTCATTTCATTGATTACGAAGAAATATATTCATTCAAATTTCATTAAATTTTCTGAAGGAGTATATTAACTTCAAATTTCGTCATATTTTTTGAAGACTTATAGCCACTTAAAATTTAATCAGAGTTTTTGGAGACTTATATTCACTTCAAATTTCATCAGATTTTTTGAAGACTTATATTCACTTCAAATTTCATCAGATTTTTGGAAGACATATATTCACTTCATATTTCATCAGATTTTTGGAAGACTTATATCCACTTCAAATTTAATGAGAATTTTTGGAGACTTATATTCACTTCAAATTTCATCAGATTGTTGGAAGACTTATACTCACTTCAATTTTCATCAGAATTTCTGAAGACTTATATTCAATTCAAATTTCATCAGATTTTCTGAAGACTTATATTCGATTCAAATTTCATCAGATTTTCTGAAGACTTATATTCACTTAAATTTCATCATTTTGAAGACTTTTATTCACTTCAAATTTCATTGAATTGAAGAATTATATTCATTAAATTTCATGATTTTTGGAGACTTATATTCACTTCAAATTTCATCATATTATATGATTTATATATTCACTTCATTTCATCAGATTTTAAGACTTATATTCACTTCAAATTTCATTGAGTTTTGGAGACTTATATTCATTCAAATTTATCAGTTTTAGAGACTTATATTCATTCAAATTTCATCATATTTAGAAGACTTATATTCACTTCAAATTTCATCAGATTTTCTTAGGAATTATATCCACTTCAAATTTCATCATAATTATGAAGATTTATATTCATTTAAAATTTCATCAGATTTCTTGGAGACTTTTATTCACTTCAAATTTCATCATATTATCTGAAGATTAATGTTCACTTTAGATTTCATGATTTTAGAGACTTATATTCATCATATTTCATGATTTTGAAGACTATTACTTCAAATTTCATCAGTTATTTGAGACTTATATTCACTTCAAATTTCATGATTTTCTAAAGACTTATATTCACTTCAAATTTCATCAGATTTACGAAAGGCTTATATTCACATCAAATTTCATTAGATTTTTTGAAGACTTATATTCACTTCATATTTCATCAGAATTATGAAGAATTATATTCACTTCAAATTTCATCAGATTTTCGGAAGACTTATATTCACTTCAAATTTCTTCAGATTTTCTGAAGACTTATATTCACTTCAAATTTCATCAGATTTTTGTAAGACTTATATTCACTTTAAATTTCATTGATTTCTTGAGACTTTATTCACTTCAAATTTAATCAGTATTATGAAGATTATATTCACTTCAAATTTCATCAAATTATCTTAAGTATTAAGTTCACTTCAATTTTCACCAGATTTTCTGAAGACTTTTATTCACTTTAAATTTCATCAGATTTACGAAAGACTTATATTCACATAATTTTTTTCAGATTTTCTGAAGACTTATATTCACTTCAAATTTCATCAGAATATTGAAGAATTATATTCAATTCAAATTGCATCAAATTATCTTAAGCTTTTAGTTCGCTTCTATTTTCACCAGATTTTTTGAAGACTTATAATCACTTCAATTTTCACCAGATTTCAAAAGCCTTATATTCATTTCAATTTTCACCAGATTTTCTGAAGACTTATATTCACTTCAATTTCACGAGATTTTTTGAAGACGTATATTCACTTCAAATTTCATCATTTTTGAGACTTATATTCACTTCAAATTTCATTGATTTAGACTTATATTCACTTCAAATTTCATCATATTTTAAGACTTATATTCACTTCAAATTCCATGATTTTTGAGGACTTATATTCACTTCAATTTCATCGAATTATGAAGATTTATATCTAATTTCATAAAATTATCTTAAGTTTTAAGTTCACTTCAATTTTCACGGATTTTTGAGACTTATATTCCTTCAAATTTTCACAAGATTTTACGAAGACTTATATTCACTTCAATTTCACTGATTTTTTGAAGACTTATTTCACTTCAAATTTCATGATTTTACGAAGACTTATATTCACTTCAAATTTCATTGAATTTTGAAGACTTATATTCACTTCAATTTCACAGTTTTTGAAGACTTATATTCACTTCAATTTTAACGGTATTCGAAGATTTATATTACTTCAATTTCTTCAGATTTTATGAAGACTATTCACTTCAAATTCATTGATTTTTGAAGACTTATATTCACTTCAATTTCATCAATTTTTGAAGACATATTCACTTCAAAATTTAATCAGTTAGAAGACTTATATTCACTTCAAATTTCATGATTTTTTGAAGACTTATATTCACTTCAAATTTCATCATATTTTAAAGTCATATATTACTTCAATTTCATAGATTTTACGAAGACTTATATTCACTTCAAATTTCACAGTTTACGAAGACTTATATTCACTTCAAATTTCATTAGATTTTCTAAGACTTATATTCACTCCAATTTCATAGTTTTTGAAGACTTATATTCACTTCAAATTTCATGATTTTGAAAGACTTATATCACTTCAAATTTCATTAGATTTATGATTTATATTCACTTCAAATTTCATTAGATTTCTTGAAGACTTATATTCACTTCAAATTTCATCAGTTTTCGAAGACTTATATTCACTTCAAATTTCATGATTTTCGAAGACTTATATTCACTTAAATTTTTTGATTTTAGAAGACATATTCACTTCAATTTCATCAGATTTATGAAGACTTATATTCACTTCAAATTTCATCAAATTATCTTAAACTTTAAGTTCACTTCAATTTTCATGATTTTTGAAGACTTATATTCACTTCATTTTCAGATTTTTGAAGACTTATATTCACTTCAAATTTCATCAGATTATCTAAGAGACTTATATTCACTCAAATTTCATTGATTTTTGAAGACTTATATTCACTTCAAATTTCATGGTTTTTACGAAGACTTATATTCACTTAAACTTTCACCATATTTTCAAAAGACTTATATTCAATTCTATTTTAACCAGATCTTCTGAAGACTTATATATTCACTTCAATTTCACCAGATTTTTTGAAGACTTATATTTACTTCAAATTTCATAAGATTTTCTGAAGACTTATATTCACTTCAAATTTCATCAGATTTTCTGAAGACTTATATTCACTTCAAATTTCATCAGAATTTCTGAAGACTTATATTCACTTCAAATTTCATCAGATTATCTAAAAACTTATATTCACTTCATATTTCATCAGATTTTTGGAGACTTATATTCAATTCAAATTTCATCAGATTATCGGAAGACTTATATTCACTTCAAATTTCATTAGATTTTTTGAAGACTTATATTCACTTCAAATTTCATCGATTTTACGAGACTTATATTCACTTAATTTCATCAGTTTTGGAAGACTTATATTCACTTTTAAATTTCATGATTTTTGAATACTTATATTCACTTCAAATTTCATCAAATTTTACGAGACTTATATTCACTTCAAATTTCATTGATTTTGGAAGACTTATATTCACTTCAAGTTTCATTGATTTTTACGAGAGACTTATATTCACTTCATATTTCATTGATTTTGGAAGAATTATATTCACTTCAAGTTTCATTGATTTTTACGAAGACTTATATTCACTTCAAATTTCATCATATTTTGGAAGACTTATATTCACTTCAATTTCATCCAGTTTTCTGAAGACTTATATTCACTTCAAATTTCATTAGTTTTGGAAGACTTATATTCACTTCAATTTTCACGGATTTTCCTAAGACTTATATTCACTTAAATTTCACAGTTTTCGGAAGACTTATATTCACTTCAATTTTCATCAGATTTTTGAAGACTTATATTCACTTCAATTTCATGATTTTACGAAGAATTATATTCACTTAAATTTCATATGATTTTACGAAGATTATATTCACTTAAATTTCATCGCATTTTACAGACTTATATTCACTTCAAATTTCATTGATTTTAAAGACATATTCACTTCAAATTTCATGATTTTGAAGACTTATATTCACTTCAAATTTCATCAGTTTTTGGAAAACTTATATTCACTTCAATTTCATTAGATTTTAAAGACTTATATTCACTTCAAATTTCATGATTTTGGAGACTTATATTCACTTCAAATTTCTTGATTTTGATTTTATATTCACTTCAAATTTCATATTATTTTTGAAGACTTATATTGTTTTAATTTCATTGATTTTGGAAGACTTATATTCACTTCAAATTTCATCTAATTTTTTGAAGACTTATATTCACTTCAGATTTCATCATATTTTTGGTAGACATATATTCACTTCAAGTTTCATAAGATTTTAGAATATTCACTTCAAATTTCATGATTTTGGGTTTATATTCACTTAATTTCATCGATTTTAAAGACTTATATTCACTTCAAATTCCTTAGTTTTGAGACTTATATTCATTTCAAATTTCATCAAATTTTTTGAAGACTTATATTCACTTCAAATTTCATAAGATTTTCTGAAGACTTATATTCACTTCATATTTTATCAGATTTTTGGAAGACTTATATTCACTTCAAATTTCATTAGATTTTAGGAAGACTTATATTCACTTCAATTTCATGATTTTTGGAAGACTTATATTCTTTAATTCAAATTTTTAGAGACTTATATACTTCAAATTTAATTAGATTTTTGAGACTTATATTCACTTCATTTCATAGTTTTCAAGACTTATATTCAATTCAAATTTCATTAGATTTTCGGAAGACTTATATTCACTTAAATTTCATCGATTTTTGAAGACATATTCCTTCAAATTTCATTAGATTTTACAGACTTATATTCACTTCATATTTCATGATTTTGACTTATATTCACTTCAAGTTTCATCGGATTTTACAAGACTTATATTCACTTCAAATTTCATCAGTTTTTGAGACTTATATTCACTTCAAATTTCATTGATTTTTGGAAGACTTATTCCTTCAAATTTCATCAAATTTTCTTAAGACTTATATTCACTTCAAATTTCATTGATTTTTGAAGACTTATTAACTTCAAATTTCATCAGATTTTACGAGACTTATATTCACTTCAAATTTCATCAAATTTTGAAGACTTATTCTTCAAATTTCATTGATTTACGAAGACTTATATTCACTTCAAATTTCATAGTTTTGAAGACTTATATTCACTTCAAATTTCATGATTTCTTGAACTTATATTCACTTCAAATTTCATTGATTTTTTGGAAGACTTATATTCACTTCAAATTTCATGATTTCTAAAGACTTATATTCACTTCAATTTCATCAGTTTTTGGAAGACTTATATTCACTTCAAGTTTCATGGATTTTCGAAGACTTATATTCTTGGTTTCATCTATTTTTGAAGCTATTCCAAATTTCATAGATTTTTAGAACATATCCACTGAATTTCATCAGTTTTTGAGACTATATTCCTTCAAATTTCATTAGATTTTGTGAAGACTTATATTCACTTCAAATTTCATCAGATTTTTTGAAGACTTATATTCACTTCAAATTTCATTAGATTTTTTGAAGACTTATATTCACTTCATATTTCATCAGATTTTTGGAAGACTTATAATCACTTCCAATTTCATATTCACTTCCAATTTGATCAGATTTTATGAAGACTTATATTCACTTCATATTTCATCAGATTATTGGAAGACTTATATTCACTTCAAATTTCATCAGATTTTCTGAAGACGTATATGCACTTCAAATTTAATCAGAGTTTTTGGAGACTTATATTCACTTCACATTTCATCAGATTTTCTGAAGACTTATATTCAATTCAAATTTCGTCAGATTTTTAGAAGACTTATTGTAACACCCCAATTCTACCCAAAGTTTTATATGCAAAAATCAGAGTAATTTTAAATTTCATAAAATTAAATCTTGGCGTTACACCATCAAAACAACTCACTTTAAAAAGCAGTTTACTTTAAAGTATAAATTTGGATCTATAGCATCAGCGAGGAAAACTATAAATTGATTCCTTAGAAATCAAACATCTCCTTTATTAAACTTCCTCATCAAAATTATGTTTTTATGAATTATGGTTACTCACAAAGGAATAATAAAACAACAACAACAAGGCTATAAATATTTCCCAGTGCTACGTATCGGGCGACAAGGCGACTAACGGTGGCTATAACTCCATCTTCATAACTTTTTGCGTTACTAATATATGAGTAGCAGTGAAACAAATAAAGGTGAGATACTCGAACATATAATTAAAGGCATGATAAAACATATATATATATATATATATATATATATAGTTTGAATTATAAAGGGTATAGATTAATAACTGTAATTCCAACACATAATCAAAACTCACTTACTTTACTCGTCATCCTAATGTGTATAATCTACACTATATCACCCATAACCTCATCGACATAAAAGCGTCGCAGCAACACATAACCCCTCAAATCCTGCAAAATCGTCCATAATTACATCACTAATTAACCTTTGTAGTCTTAAACAACGTAATAGCGACATTAAATAATGCTAGTAATATAAACAAATCATCACAAATTGGCTGAAGTCCATCTTATTTTGGCATGACCCATCATCACAACATCGTCACAAACATCATCACATCATATATCATGATTCAATATCATCCATCAATCAACAAAACCCAGTGAAACAACTCAAACATAAACATAACCGACTCCATGAGACACGACTATGCATATTTGATACCCATCGCTTTGTCATAATTAGGGACACTTGGCATAAAAGCCGATCTTATTTCGGTATAAAGCCATCATCGCTTGGCATAAAGCCATCATAAGCAACAAAAGCCCTCTTAAACTTATGAAATGTATGTGACTCGATAATAAACAACACAATACAAAATAACATCGCCGCTCATCAAATTGGCATAAAGCCCACATTCGCTATAATTTATCCACATCAAGATAAATATATCATACGCCATAATAATAAGTATTCATAATAAATACATAAATTCCAAACATTATGTTTTATTCCACGCATCATTAATTTTCGCCCAAATTCCAATAGGAAGAAAAGTCAAAGCGTCCAATGGCAAATGCAGTAATTCTTAATAGCAGGTATATCATTAATCGTCAACGTCGAAATCGGATAGTTCATATGTTTTAAATTGACTAAAACACTATTAGGTTCAATTTACAAATAAATTGGCCTATTTGAGTCACTTCGTAAAAAACTCAATATTTTTGAAAAACTAACTTTTACTCACCACTCGTTTACACATCGAACTTAGCTAGCACATCAATTTTTGTTGAATTCGGGCAACTTATACATGCAAATCGAATTCTAAATCGGAAAATGGAACATAATCGGTTCTAAATTAATCAGATGAAAACATATGCGTATTTGTATTTTAATTAATATAATTAATTAATATAATAAATTAAGAAAGAAAACAAAACAAAACAGAAACTATTTTTTGAATTATGCAGAACAGGTAAAACATCAACCAGAGGAATAGGAAACAAAATTACGCAATTCCCTCCCCTCATGAACAAAAGGGACGGATGTCCCATTATATATAAGAAATCGGCGTCCCACCCTTTCAAGTGCATCATGGCACTTCATATTTCTTCATTTTCAATTTTCTTAAAACATGAGCACCGCATTTTTTTTTTTTTTGTTTTGCAAAACTAACGATATTCTTAAAATTAATATAATTATGTTTTCTAATTCAATTCCATTTAACTTCAATAATAGTCCAACCACAACAACAACTATACTTCAAAATCAACTACTCTAATCTCTATCAAAATTTATTAACGCACTCATAAATCCTAAAATCAATTTATCTGAATCAAAAATACCAATCAAACCCTAATTAAAAGAATTTGGAAAATCAAACCCTTACCTCACAAGCTTGGATGATTCAAATTCTCCAACAAACCCCAAATCCATGCTTGCTCTTCTCCACGCTCTTTTCTTCTTCTCAAGCCACTCTCTCTCTCAAGCTCCCAAGTTTGAAAACA
>CM038793.1:321957035-321975738 GCA_021764765.1 Vicia sativa
TTATATTCACTTCATTTCATGATTTTTGGAGACTTATATTCACTTCAAATATCATCCCTTATCTCGAAGATTTATGTTCACCAATTTTCACCAGATTTTCTGAAGACTTATATTCCTTCAAATTTCATATGATTTTCGAAGACTTATATTCACTTCAAATTTCATCAGATTTTTTGAAGACCATATTCACCAATTTCATCGGATTTTAGAAGACTTATATTCACTTCAATTTCATCAATTTCTGAAGACTTATATTCATCAAATTTCATTGATTTTCGAAGACTTATACTTCATTCATCAAATTATGAAGATTATTCACTTCAAATTTCATCAAATTATCATAAGTTTAAGTTCACTTATATTTTCATGATTTTTAAGACTTATATTACTTCATTTTCACCGGATTTTAAGACTTATATTCACTTTAAATTTCATTAGATTTTACGAGACTTATATTCACTTCATTTCATCAGATTTTTGAAGACTTATATTCATAATTTCATCAATTTTCTGAGACTTATATTCACTAAATTTCACCATATTTTCAAAAGAGTTATATTCACGGATTTTTAAAACTTATATTCACTTCAATTTCATAGATTTTTGAAGACTTATATTCACTTCAAAATTCATAGATTTTCTAAAGACTTATATTCACTTCAAATTTCATCGGTTTCAAGAGACTTATATTCACTTCAAATTTCATCAGATTTTTTGAAGACCTATATTCACTTCAAATTCATCGGATTTTACGAAGACTTATATTCACTTCATTTCTTGATTTTACGAAGACTTATATTCACATCAAATTTCATCGATTTTCCTGAAGAGACTTATATTCACTTCAAATTTCATCGAATTATGAAGACTTATATTCACTTCAAATTTCATCAAATTATCACTTAAGTTTTAATTCACTTATATTTTCACGGTTTTTACGAAGACTTATAATAACTTAGGGCGTTTTCACGATTTTTTTAAAGACTTATATTCACTTTAATTTCATTAGATTTTACGAAGACTTATATTCACTTCAAATTTCATAGATTTTTTGAAGACTTATATTCACTTCAATTTTCACAGATTTACGAAGACTTATATTCATAAACATTCACCATATTTTCAAAAGGTTATATTCACGGGATTTTTACGGAAACTTATATTCACTTCAATTTCATGATTTTGAAGACTTATATTCACTTCAAATTTCATAGATTTTTAAGGCATATTCACTTCAAATTTCATCAGATTTTAAGACTTATATTCATTAATTTCATCAGTTTTTGAGGACCTATATTCACTTCAATTTCATCAAATCTTAGAGACTTATATTCACTTCAAATTTCATCAGATTTACGAATGACTTATATGCCCATCAAATTTCATCAGATTTTCTGAAGACTTATATTCACTTTAAATATCATCAGAATTATGAAGAATTATGTTCACTTCAAATTTCATCAAATTATCATAAGTTTTAAGTTCACTTATATTTTCACCAGATTTTCTGAAGACTTATATTAACTTCAATTTTCACCAGATTTTTTAAAGACTTATATTCACTTTAAATTTCATTAGATTTTCTGAAGACTTATATTCACTTCAAATTTCATCAGATTTTTTGAAGACTTATATTCACTTCAATTTTCACGAGATTTTCTGAAGACTTATATTCACTTAAACTTTCACCATATTTTCAAAAGAGTTATATTCACCAGATTTTCTGGAAACTTATATTCACTTCAATTTCAGCAGATTTTTTGAAGACTTATATTCACTTCAAATTTCATAGGATTTTCTATAGACTTATATTCACTTCAAATTTCATCAGATTTTCAGAAGACTTATATTCACTTCAAATTTCATCAGAATTTCTGAAGACTTATATTCACTTCAAATTTCATCAGAATTATGAAGAATTATATTCACTTCAAATTTCATCAAATTATCTTAAGTTTAAGTTCCTTCTATTTTTCACGATTTTACGAGAGACTTATATTCACTTCATTTTAGATTTTTTGAAGACTTATATTCACTTTAAATTTCATCAGATATTCTTAAAGACTTATATTCACTTCAAATTTCATAGATTTTTGAGACTTATATTCACTTCAATTTCACAGTTTTCGAAGACTTATATTCCTTCAAACATTCACCATATTTTCAAAAGACTTATATTCACCAATTTTCACAGATTTTACGAAGACTTATATTCACTTCAATTTCATCAGATTTTTTGAGAGCTTATATTCACTTCAAATTTCATAAGATTTACTGAAGACTTATATTCACTTCAAATTTCATCGATTTTGAAGACTTATATTCACTTCAAATTTCATCATAATTTTAGAGACTTATATTCACTTCAAATTTCATCAGTTTTCTTAAGACTTATATTCACTTCAAATTCCTTCGATTTTCTAAGACTTATATTCACTTCAAATTTCATCAGAATTAAGAAGATTATATTCACTTCAAATTTCATCTATTTCACGAAGATTTATATTCCTTCATTTCACGATTTTACGAAGACTTATATTCACTTCATATTTGATTTTGGGACTTATATTCACTTCAAATTTCATCAGATTTTTGAAGACTTATATTCATCAAATTTCATCAGTTTTCACGAGACTTATATTCACTTCAAATTTCATGAATCGGAAGACTTATATTCACTTCAAATTTCATCCGAATTATCTTAAGTTTTAAGTTCACTTCAATTTTTCATCAAATTTTTCAGACTTATATTCACTTCAATTTCATCAGATTTTTTAAGACTTATATTCACTTCAAATTTCATCGGATTTACGAGACATATTCACTTCAAATTTCATCAGATTTTTGAAGACTTATATTCACTTCAATTTTCACCAGATTTTACGAAGACTTATATTCACTTAAAATTCATCATATTTTCAAAAGTTATATTCACTTCAATTTCATAAGATTTTTGAAGACTTATATTCACTTCAAATTTCATGATTTTACGAGACTTATATTCACCAATTTCATGATTTTGAAGACTTATATTCACTTCAAATTTCATCGAATTTATGAAGACTTATATTCACTTCAAATTCATGAATTTTAAAGACTTATATTCACTTCAAATTTCATCAATTTTCGAAGACTTATATTCACTTCAAATTTCATCAATTATGAAGATTTATATTCATTCAAATTTCATCAAATTATCTTAAGTTTTAAGTTCACTTCAATTTTCATAGATTTTTGAGACTTATATTCACTTCAATTTTCACTGATTTTTGAAGACTTATATTCACTTCAAATTTCATCAGTTTTCTAAAGACTTATATTCCTTCAATTTTTTCGATTTTTGAGGACTTATATTCACTTCAATTTTCACCGTTTTTAGAGACTTATATTCACTTAAATTTCACCATGATTTTCAAAGACTTATATTCACTTCAATTTTCACGAATTTACGAGACTTATATTCACTTCAATTTCATCAGATTTTTGAAGACTTATATTCACTTCAAATTTCATAAGATTTTACAGAGACTTATATTCACTTCAAATTTCATCGAATTTTTTGAAGACTTATATTCACTAAATTTCATATAATTTCTGAAGACTTATATTCACTTCAAATTTCATCAGTTTTCGAGACTTATATTCACTTCAAATTTCATGAGTTTTCTAAGACTTATATTCACTCAAATTTCATGAATTAAGAATTATATTCACTTCAAATTTCATCATATTATCTAAGAAGATTTATATTCACTTCAATTTTCACAGTTTACGAGACTTATATTCACTTCATATTTCATCGATTTTAAGAGACTTATATTCACTTCAAATTTCATCGATTTTTGAGACTTATATTCACTTCAAATTTCATCAGATTTTCTGAAGACTTATATTCACTTCAAATTTCATCAGATTTAGAAGAATTATATTCACTTCAAATTTCATCGAATTATCTTAAGTTTTAAGTTCACTTCAATTTCATAAATTTTGAAGACTTATTCACTTCAATTTCATGATTTTTCAAAACTTATATTCACTTCAAATTTCATCAGATTTTCTGAAGACTTATATTCACTTCAAATTTCATCAGATTTTTTGAAGACTTATATTCACTTCAATTTCACGGATTTTTAGACTTATATTCACTTCAAATTCATCATATTTTCAAAGACTTATATTCTTCAATTTTCACAGATTTTCACGAGACTTATATTCACTTCAAATTTCATCAGATTTTCTGAAGACTTATATTCACTTCAAATTTCATCAGATTTTTAAAGAGACTTATATTCATTCAAATTTCATGAGAATTTATCAGAAGACTTATATTTCACTTCAATTTCATCAATTTTACGAAAGACTTATATTCACTCAAATTTCATCAAATTTTCAAAGACTTATATTCACTTCAAATTTCATCAGATTTTTGAAGATTTATTCACTTCAAATTTCATCAGATTATCTTAAGATTTAAGTTCACTTCATTTTCACCAGATTTTTTGAGACTTATATTCACTTAATTTTCACGGATTTTTGAAGACTTATATTCACTTCAAATTTCATCAGATTTTCTAAAGACTTATATTCACTTCAATTTTCATCAGATTTTTTGAAGACTTATATTCACTTTAATTTTCACCAGATTTTTGAGACTTATATTCATAAATTTCACGTATTTTCAGACTTATATTCACTTCAATTTCAAGGAATTTTGAGAGACTTATATTCACTTCAATTTCACAGATTTTTGAAGACTTATATTTGTCATTTTTCAAAATTTTTCCCTCTTATTTCCCAAAGTATTTCCTGCATCCTTATTCATCAGATTCCTCGAGGGTTGATTCAATTCAAACCCTCTCTGCTTTATCAACCCAAACTATGGTTTTGAGATTCCTCACTTAAAATGGACTTCCAAAACATATCCAATTTCATCATTGCCTTCTTATATTCTTCAAATTCTCATTTTAGAAGCTTCAATTCCTCACAAATCAAATTTCTGGAACAATTGCTCAAATGGTTGAAGAAAGAAATCAGTTATCCATTGAACAAATTCAACTATGATTAACATCACTTCAAACTTCATGATTTTTTGGTCAACATCCTCATTTTGAAGTTACATTCATCATTTGATCAAGGATTGGTCATGATTCATCAAGAAACTCAAGATTTGCCTGAAGTCAAACTTTCAAAATTAGGGTTTTTAGTGAAAATCAAAATTTCAACTTTGGTAGGCATAATATCTATACTTTCTCAGAAATTTTTCACCTCTCATTTTGAAGGAAATTCAATTCTCTACAACTTCATATCTCACAAGAATGTTCAAAAATGCTTCATTTGGAGGTAGGGATGACTTATTCACAGTCCTTTTCAAAAGAAATCAACAAAAGAAATCAACTTTTTTGTTTTTAAGATTTATTGACATGGAAACTCCAATTGAGATGACAAAATTTGTTAGAGAACACTTATAGCTTTTCCTAAAAAGAAGTCTAAGAACACTCAAAAATGTGGAAAATTGAGCAAAATAAACCTTACCAGAGTTGGGCATTTTTTGAAGAAGTTCCTAAGGAGAAATACTTGTCAAAATCCAAAATTTTCAAATTTCCTAGTTTTTCTTAGTTTAACATTTCATATCTTATTTAGGAACCTTCATAAGCCCAATTCCACGAATTTTCTCTATTTTTCTATTTACTTGGATTTTATTCATTTTAAAAAGACAAATTAGAATTAAAAAATAAGAATAAATCAAAATTAAATTCAAATTGATTTTTCTCTCATATTTGAGATCAAGTAATTCACACAAGCTTCAAAATTCAAGAAATTTCATTGATTTGGCAAGAAATTGAAGAAATTATATAAATAAGAAAAGATTTGATTTTATACAAAAATCAAATAATTTTTGCATTGATTGATCAATGTTTGTTCCTCAAATCAGCCCAAAATTCATCTATTATAAAATTTTAAATGATACATACCACATGAACAAAAGACTAGAAAATTGCCTCAAAGACCCTAACCTAAAAGTCAAAAAAGCTTAAATTCACTTCAAGCAATGAAGACTTATTTTGGACAAATTCAACCAATTCAAGCATCCAACACATTTCCTTAATTTTCTGGAATCATTCAGACTTCACCATTTCAAAAACATCAAAAATTTAGAAAACACGATTTGGTTTGTTCATACTTTCAAATTTCGATTTATATTCATGCATTTTATGAGTTTTGATGTTTTACTTTGTGTTTACTTTGAAGTTTCAAACTTTCTGGACAATCAATTCATTTTCATGGCCTTAATCGAAATATATACCATCACTAGGGTTTTCTGAAGATTTATATTCCTTAAATTTGAAAAATTGGACAAATAAATTCCATCCGGTGTATTTAGAATTCAATTCAATCAGATTCATATACTCCTATTCATTGATATTTATATGGGTTTTGAATTATCTTAGGGGATCCATTTCATCGAATTTAGCCGACGCTAAGTTTCAAAAATTCAAATTAAGAAGACTTATCTTCAGCTTCTTGAATTTGAATTCGAGCATTTTTCTTAATTTTATCGTTTAGATTCTCTAAACACGTTGGCGCTCTAGCTCACTTAGTCATGGCGCCTTTTGAAACAATATTCACCAAGTTCGATTCCCAGACATAGCAATTATTTTTACAAGTTTTGAAAACTCACTTATATTTTTCTATTTTCTTATTTTCTTTAATATTTTTCATGCTATTTTAATTTATCTTCAAATATTTTTATATCATGCATCTAAAAACACCAAAATATTTATTTTCATAATCATCAGAAAATTTTATTTAATTTTAAATTAAAATTATTATTTTACATGCATATTTAATTTAATTACTAATTAATCATTTAAAATGACTTTTAATTATTTTTTAAATTACCAAATTTCATTCAAAATTACCAAAATTTATCTTATCATATTAAATTTCATTACAAATTTAAAACTTATTTCATTCAAAATATTTGTTTTACTAAGATTTTCCTCTTATTCAATTTTTTCGTATTTCGATTATGTATACATTCGAGAGTTATAACGTTCCAGAAGATTTTTCTTACTTTTTCTTTCAATTATGTAATTGCCTATGGGATGTAATAGTTTAATTAGGGATTTTATTTTCCGATTTTCATTATGTATCACTTCCAAAGCCATTCTAATTTCATAGGACATTTATCTTCACTTCTTCACCTCAATTTACTTTGCACCTATAAATTCTAGTAATTATAGTTCGCATAGGAATAAAAGCGGACATATATCACTCATAATTTCAAGATAAAAATCTAAAGATCGACTTCCTTCTTTTCACACATATTCAGGTAATTCTCTTCGTTTCCTTACGATTTAATGGTCAATTCCCTCAATTTTCTAGATTATTCTACTTTACGTTGCCTTCAAATTTTTCATACTTAGTCCCTTGATACAAGATCACTTAGACCACGATGTAAACTCTGAATACATGATCTTGACCTGGTTATTCACTTCAAATTGATGATAGTCCCTTGAATTTACTAGGATTCACTTCCAAGTTTACATTTTCGACCATCCGATGTCCCTTGAATGTCATTCATCGGCCGAATAGGGTTACCTCTAACTCATAGTATAGATTTCAGCTATTCTACGAAACTTAAAATAACACGAAAACGACAAATTCTGAGTAGGTAATAAGACTTTTAAGATTTCTTTCTCAATCAAAATATTTTCACTTCCACTTTTTGTCAAATTTCAAATTCTTTTCAAAACAAACATTTGAACATGTATACATTCCTACATTGAATCATTACAAAGTCAAAACACTTACCTTTCAAAATATTTTTTCAAACATATGACCTTTTTTTTTTTATAAAATGACTTAGAGCAACTAAGATTTCGTGAGATAACTCTACGGATTAAAGGGGTACTAATACCTTCCCTTTTCATAACCTTTCATACTTTCAAATTTCGAGAAGTCTTTTTTATACTTACACCTTCCCTTAATTGGATAAAGAAAATTCACTTCAATTCTTGCTATCCGCACATTTGCGATACAAAAATCTCAAAATCGATTCACGTATTACAATATTCACTTCAAATTTCATCAATTTTACGAAGACTTATATTCACTTAAATTTCATCAAATTTTTTAAGACTTATATTCACTTCAAATTTCATCAGATTTTGAAGACTTATATTCACTTCAAATTTCATCAATTTTTACGAAGACTTATATTCACTTCAAATTTCATGATTTTCGAAAGACTTATATTCACTTCAAATTTCATCGGTTACGAGGACTTATATTCTTCAAATTTCATCAATTTTGAAGACTTATATTCACTTCAAATTTCATCAAATTTCTTAAGACTTATATTCACTTCAATTTTACAGTTTTAAGAAGACTTATATTCACTTCAAATTTTCAGATTTTACGAGACTTATATTCACTTCAATTTCACATATTTTGAAGACTTATATTCACTTCAAATTTCATCAAATTTTATGAAGACTTATATTCACTTCAAATTTCATCGGATTTTTGAAGACTTATATTCACTTCAATTTTCACAGATTTTTACGAAGACTTATATTCACTTAAATTTCATCATATTTTCGAAGACTTATATTCACTTCAATTTTCACTAGATTTTCGAAGACTTATATTCACTTAAATTTCACGATTTTTGAAGACTTATATTCACTTCAATTTTCTATTTTTCTAAGACTTATATTCACTTCAAATTTCATCGAATTTACGAAGACTTATATTCACTTCATTTTCAAAGATTTTAAGACTTATATTCACTTCAAATTTCATCAGATTTTTGGAAGACTTATATTCACTTCAAATTTCATCAGATTTTCTGAAGACTTATATTCACTTCAAATTTCATCAGATTTTTGGAAGACTTATATTCACTTCAAATTTCATCAGATTTTTTAAAGACTTATATTCACTTCAATTTCATCATATTTTTGGAAGACTTATATTAACTTCAAATTTCGTCAGATTTTCTGAAAAAATATATTCATTCAAATTTCATTAAATTTTCTGAAGGATTATATTCACTTAAAATTTCATCAGATTTTCTGAAGACTTATATCCACTTAAAATTTAATCAGAGTTTTTTGAGACTTATATTCACTTCAAATTTCATCAGATTTTTTGAAGACTTATATTCACTTCAAATTTCATCAGATTTTTGGAAGACTTATATTCACTTCAAATTTCATGATTTACGAGACTTATATTCACTTCAAATTTCATAAGATTTTGAAAGACTTATATTCACTTCAAATTTCATCAAGATTTTAGGAGACTTATATTCACTTCAAATTTCATCAGATTTTTTGAAGACTTATATTCACTTCAAATTTCATCAGATTTTTTGAAGACTTATATTCACTTCAAATTTCATAAGATTTTTGGAAGACTTATATTCACTTCAAATTTCATATTTTTGAAGACTTATATTCATTCAAATTTCATCGAGTTTTTGAGACTTATATTCACTTCAAATTTCATCAGATTTTAAGACTTATATTCACTTAAATTTCATCGATTTTAGACTTATATTCACTTCAATTTCATCAGATTTTTGGAGACTTATATTCACTTCAAATTTCATCATATTTTCGAAGATTTATTATTCACTTCATTTTCACAGATTTTGAGACTTATATTCACTTCAAATTTCATTAGATTATTTGAGACTTATATTCACTTCAATTTCATCAGTTTTACGAGACTTATATTCACTTCAAATTTCATCGGATTTACAAGACTTATATTCACTTCAAATTTCATCAAATTTTACGAAGACTTATATTCACTTCAAATTTCATCAAATTTTGAAGACTTATATTCACTTCAAATTTGTCAATTATCTTAAGTTTTAATTCACTTCAATTTTCACAGATTTTACGAAGACTTATATTCACTTCAAATTTCATGTTTACGAGACTTATATTCACTTCAATTTTCACGATTTTTGAGACTTATATTCATAAAATTTCATCAGATTTTTGAAGACTTATATTCACTTCAATTTTTCAGTTTTTGAAGACTTATATTCAAACTTTCATATATTTTCAAAGACTTATATTCACTTCAAATTTCATGATTTTAGAAGACTTATATTCACTTCAAATTTCATCGATTTTCTAAGACTTATATTCACTTCAAATTTCATCAGATTTTATAAGACTTATAAATTCATTTCAAATTTCATCAGATTTTAGAAGACTTATATTCACTTCAAATTTCATGATTTTTTTGAAGACTTATATTCAAATTTCATGATTTTTGGAGACTTATATTCACTTCAAATTTCATCATATTTTGGAAGTTATATTCACTTCAAATTTCATAGATTTTCTGAAGACTTATATTCACTTCAAATTTCATCGATTTTGAGAGACTTATATTCATTCAAATTTCATGATTTTACGAAGAGACTTATATTCACTTCAAATTTCATGTTTTACGAGACTTATATTCACTTCAAATTTCATTGATTTTACGAAGACTTATATTCATTCAAATTTCATCAGATTTTTGAAGACTTATATTCACTTCAAATTTCATCATATTTTTGAAGACTTATATTCACTTCAAATTTCATGATTTTTGGAAGACTTATATTCACTTCAATTTCATGAGATTTTAGAAGACTTATATTCACTTCAAATTTCATAAGATTTTGGAGACTTATATTCACTTCAAATTTCATAGATTTTACGAGACTTATATTCACTTCAAATTTCATCAGATTTTAGAGACTTATATTCACTTCAAATTTCATGATTTTACGAAGACTTATATTCACTTCAATTTTCACGATTTTTTGAAGACTTATATTCACTTCAAATTTCATCAGATTTTTGAAGACTTATATTCACTTCAATTTCATCAGTTTTACGAAGACTTATATTCACTTCATTTTTCACAATTTTTGAGACTTATATTCACTTCAAATTTCATTATTTTTACGAAGACTTATATTCACTTCAAATTTCATCAGTTTTCAAGAGATTATATTCACTTCAAATTTCATCATATTTTTCGAAGACTTATATTCACTTCAATTTCATGATTTTCTAAAGACTTATATTCACTTCAAATTTCACGATTTTTAAAGACTTATATTCACTTCAAATTTCATCAAATTTTACGAAGACTTATATTCATTCAAATTTCATGGATTTTCGAGACTTATATTCCTTCAAATTTCATGATTTTTGAAGACTTATATTCACTTCAAATTTCATCAGTTTTTGAGACTTATATTCACTTCAAATTTCATCATATTTTTGAAGACTTATATTCACTTCAAATTTCATGATTTTACGAAGACTTATATTCATTCAAATTTCATTAAATTTTACGAAGACTATATTCACTTCAAATTTCATCAGATTTTTGAAGACTTATATTCCTTAAATTTCATCAGATTTTTGAGACTTATATTCACTTCAATTTCATCATTTTAAAGACTTATATTCACTTCAATTTTCACAGTTTTTGAAGACTTATATTCACTTCAAATTTCATCAGATTTTCGAAGACTTATATTCACTTCAAATTTCATCAGATTTTCTGAAGATTATATTCACTTCAAATTTCATCATATTTTACGAGACTTATATTCACTTCAATTTCATCGATTTTCTAAGACTTATATTCACTTCAAATTTCACGATTTTATGAAGACTTATATTCACTTCAAATTTCATCAGATTTTCAAGAGACTTATATTCACTTCAAATTTCATAGATTTTACGAAGACTTATATTCACTTCAAATTTCATGATTTTTGAAGACTTATATTCACTTCAATTTCATGATTTTGAAGACTTATATTCACTTCAAATTTCATCATATTTTTGAAGACTTATATTCACTTCAAATTTCATCAGATTTTAGAAGACTTATATTCATTCAAATTTCATTAAATTTTCGAAGACTATATTCACTTCAATTTCATCAGATTTTTGAAGACTTATATTCACTTCAAATTTCATCAGATTTTCGAGACTTATATTCACTTCAAATTTCATGATTTTTGAAGACTTATATTCACTTCAAATTTCATGATTTTTGGAAGACTTATATTCACTTCAAATTTCATTGATTTTTGAAGACTTATATTCATCAAATTTCATAAGATTTTCGAAGACTTATATTCACTTCAATTTCATCGAGTTTTTGGAGACTTATATTCACTTCAAATTTCATCAGATTTTAGAGACTTATATTCACTTCAATTTCATGATTTTACGAAGACTTATATTCATTCAAATTTCATCAGATTTTCTAAAGACTTATATTCACTTCAAATTTCATCAGATTTTACGAGACTTATATTCACTTCAAATTTCATTAGATTTTTGAGACTTATATTCACCAAATTTCATCGATTTTTGGAGACTTATATTCACTTCAATTTCATCAGATTTTAAAGACTTATATTCCAATTTCACGATTTTTTGAAGATTATATTCACTTCAAATTTCATAGATTTTTACGAAGACTTATATTCACTTCAAATTTCATGATTTTATGAAGATTATATTCACTTAAATTTCATCATATTTTACGAAGACTTATATTCACTTCAATTTCATCAGATTTTTCTAAAGACTTATATTCACTTCAAATTTCACGATTTTATGAAGACTTATATTCAAATTTCATCAGATTTTAAAGACTTATATTCACTTCAAATTTCATCAGATTTACGAAGACTTATATTCACTTCAAATTTCATCAGATTTTTGAAGACTTATATTCACTTCAATTTCATCAGATTTTTGAAGACTTATATTCACTTCAAATTTCATCATATTTTTGAAGACTTATATTCACTTCAAATTTCATGTTTTACGAAGACTTATATTCATTCAAATTTCATTAAATTTTAAAGAAGACTATATTCACTTCAAATTTCATCAGATTTTTTGAAGACTTATATTCACCAAATTTCATGAGTTTTGGAGACTTATATTCACTTCAAATTTCATCAGATTTTTGAAGACTTATATTCACTTCAAATTTCATGATTTTTGAAGACTTATATTCACTTCAAATTTCATTGATTTTCGAAGACTTATATTCACTTCAAATTTCATAAGATTTTAGAGACTTATATTCACTTCAAATTTCATCGAGTTTTTGGAGACTTATATTCACTTCAAATTTCATCGATTTTGGAGACTTATATTCACTTCAAATTTCATTGATTTTAGAACTTATATTCACTTCAATTTTCACGGATTTTTGAAGACTTATATTCACTTCAATTTCATAGTTTTAGAAGACTTATATTCACTTCAAATTTCATCAGTTTTCTGAAGACTTATATTCACAAATTTCATCATATTTTAGAGACTTATATTCACTTCATTTCACGATTTTCTAAGACTTATATTCACTTCAAATTTCATCAGTTTTGAAGACTTATATTCACTTCAAATTTCATCAGATTTTTGAGAGACTTATATTCACTTCAATTTCATCAGATTTTCGAAGACTTATATTCCTCAAATTTCATGATTTTTGAAGACTTATATTCACTTCAATTTCATGATTTTTGAAGACTTATATTCACTTCAAATTTCATCATATTTTTGAAGACTTATATTCACTTCAAATTTCATGATTTTGAAGACTTATATTCACTTCAAATTTCATTAAATTTTAGAAGACTTATATTCACTTCAAATTTCATCAGTTTTTGAAGACTTATATTCATAAAATTTCATCGAGTTTTTGGAGACTTATTCACTTCAAATTTCATGATTTTTGAAGACTTATATTCACTTCAAATTTCATGATTTTTGGAACTTATATTCACTTCAAATTTCATGATTTTTGGAAGACTTATATTCACTTCAAATTTCATAAGATTTTTAGAAGACTTATATTCACTTCAATTTCATCGGTTTTTGAGACTTATATTCACTTCAAATTTCATCAGTTTTTAGAAGACTTATATTCACTTCAATTTCATGATTTTACGAAGACTTATATTCACTTCAAATTTCATGATTTTCTAAAGACTTATATTCATTCAAATTTCATCAGATTTTAGAAGACTTATATTCACTTAATTTCATCAGATTTTTGAAGACTTATATTCACTTCAAATTTCATCGAGTTTTTGGAGACTTATATTCACTTCAAATTTCATGATTTTAGAAGACTTATATTCACTTCAATTTCACGATTTTCTAAAGACTTATATTCACTTCAAATTTCATCAGATTTTATGAAGACTTATATTCACTTCAAATTTCATGATTTTTGAAGACTTATATTCACTTCAAATTTCATCAGTTAACTTATATTCACTTCAAATTTCATTTTTGGAAGACTTATATTCACTTCAATTTCATGATTTTTGAAGACTTATATTCACCATTTCATCAGTTTTTGAAGACTTATATTCACTTCAAATTTCATGATTTTCGAAGATATATTCACTTCAAATTTCATTAAATTTTCGAAGACTTATATTCACTTCAAATTTCATAGTTTTTGAAGACTTATATTCATTAAATTTCATCGATTTTTGAGACTTATATTCACTTCAAATTTCATCGATTTTTTGAAGACTTATATTCACTTCAATTTCACAAGATTTTGGAAGACATATTCACTAAATTTCATCAGATTTTTGAAGACTTATATTCATAAAATTTCATCATTTTACGAGACTTATATTCATTCAAATTTCATGATTTTTCGAAGACTTATATTCACTTCAATTTTCACGGTTTTTGAAGACTTATATTCACTTCAATTTCATCAGTTTTACGAAGACTTATATTCACTTCAAATTTCATGATTTTACGAGAGACTTATATTCACTTCAATTTTCACGATTTTTGAAGACTTATATTCACTTCAAATTTCATCAGATTTTTGAAGATTATATTCACTTCAAATTTCATCAGTTTTATGAAGACTTATATTCACTTCAAATTTTCATATTTTTGAAGACTTATATTTAAATTTCACGGATTTTCTAAAGACTTATATTCATTAAATTTCACAGATTTTAAAGACTTATATTCACTTCAAATTTCATCAGTTTTCTAAGACTTATATTCACTTCAAATTTCATCGGATTTTCTGAAGACTTATATTCACTTCAAATTTCATGATTTTTGAAGACTTATATTCACTTCAATTTCATCGATTTTTGAAGACTTATATTCACTTCAAATTTCATCAGATTTTTGAAGACTTATATTCTTCAAATTTCATAAGATTTTGAAGACTTATATTCACTTCAAATTTCATCGAGTTTTGAAGACTTATATTCACTTCAATTTCATTGATTTTAGAAGACTTATTCACTTCAAATTTCATGATTTTACGAAGACTTATATTCACTTCAAATTTCATCAGTTTTCTAAAGACTTATATTCATTCAAATTTCATGATTTTAGAAGACTTATATTCACTTCAAATTTCATGATTTTTTGAGACTTATATTCATTAAATTTCATCGAGTTTTAGAGACTTATATTCACTTCAAATTTCATCAGATTTTCTGAGACTTATATTCACTTCAATTTCATGATTTTTTGAAGACTTATATTCACTTCAAATTTCATCAGATTTTACGAAGACTTATATTCACTTCAATTTCATCAGTTTTATGAAGACTTATATTCACTTCAAATTTCATCATATTTTACGAAGACTTATATTCACTTCAAATTCACGATTTTCTAAAGACTTATATTCACTTCAAATTTCACAGTTTTTGAAGACTTATATTCACTTCAATTTCATCAAATTTTACGAGACTTATATTCACTTCAAATTTCATGATTTTACGAGACTTATATTCCTTCAAATTTCATTGATTTTGGAAGACTTATATTCACTTCAATTTCATCGATTTTTGAAGACTTATATTCACTTCAAATTTCATCAGTTTTTGAAGACTTATATTCACTTAATTTCATGATTTTACGAAGACTTATATTCACTTCAAATTTCATTAAATTTTACGAAGACTTATATTCACTTCAAATTTCATGATTTTTGAGACTTATATTCATAAATTTCATCGAGTTTTGGAGACTTATATTCACTTCAAATTTCATCAGATTTTACGAAGACTTATATTCACTTCAATTTTCACAGTTTTTGAAGACTTATATTCACTTCAAATTTCATCAGTTTTACGAAGACTTATATTCACTTCAAATTTCATGATTTTTGAAGATTATATTCACTTCAAATTTCATCATATTTTAGAAGACTTATATTCACTTCAATTTCACAGATTTTCTAAAGACTTATATTCACTTCAAATTTCATGATTTTTGAAGACTTATATTCACTTCAAATTTCATGATTTTAGAAGACTTATATTCACTTCAAATTTCATGATTTTACGAAGACTTATATTCACTTCAAATTTCATGATTTTTGAAGACTTATATTCACTTCAATTTCATCAGATTTTTTGAAGACTTATACAAATTTCATCTTATTTTTGAAGACTTATATTCACTTCAAATTTCATGATTTTAGAAGACTTATATTCACTTCAAATTTCATTAAATTTTAGAAGACTATATTCACTTCAAATTTCATCAGATTTTTGAAGACTTATATTCATTAAATTTCATCTGATTTTTCAGACTTATATTCACTTCAAATTTCATCAGATTTTTTGAAGACTTATATTCACTTCAAATTTCATCAGTTTTTGGAAGACTTATATTCACTTCAAATTTCATGATTTTTGAAGACTTATATTCACTTCAAATTTCATAAGATTTTAGAGACTTATATTCACTTCAAATTTCATCAGATTTTTGGAGACTTATATTCACTTCAAATTTCATAGTTTTCAAGACTTATATTCACTTCAAATTTCATCAGATTTTACGAGACTTATATTCACTTCAAATTTCATCAGTTTTCTAAAGACTTATATTCATTCAAATTTCATGATTTTTAAAGACTTATATTCACTTCAAATTTCATCAGATTTTTGAAGACTTATATTCAAATTTCATCAGTTTTTGGAGACTTATATTCACTTCAAATTTCATCAGTTTTAGAAGACTTATATTCACTTCAATTTCACAGATTTTCTAAGACTTATATTCCCTTCAAATTTCAGCAGATTTTTGGAAGACTTATGTTCACTTCCAATTTCATCAGATTTTTTGAAGACTTATATTCACTTCATATTTCATCAGGTTTTTGGAAGACTTATATTCACTTCAATTTCATGATTTTTGAAGACTTATATTCACTTCAATTTCATGATTTTTGAAGACTTATATTCACTTCAAATTTCATCAGTTTTGGAAGACTTATATTCACTTCAAATTTCATGATTTTAGAAGACTTATATTCACTTCAAATTTCATTAAATTTTCGAAGACTATATTCACTTCAATTTCATCAGATTTTTGAAGACTTATATTCATCAAATTTCATCGAGTTTTAGAGACTTATATTCACTTCAAATTTCATCAGATTTTTTGAAGACTTATATTCACTTCAAATTTCACAAGATTTTTGGAAGACATATACTCACTTCAAATTTCATCAGATTTTTTGAAGACTTATATTCACTCAAATTTCATGATTTTAAAGACTTATATTCATTCAAATTTCATCAGATTTTAGAAGACTTATATTCATTCAATTTTCACAGATTTTTGAAGACTTATATTCACTTCAAATTTCATAGATTTTACGAAGACTTATATTCACTTCAAATTTCATCAGATTTTAGAAGACTTATATTCACTTCAATTTCATGATTTTTGAAGACTTATATTCACTTCAAATTTCATTAGATTTTTTGATGTATTATATTCACTTCAAATTTCATCAGATTTTATGAAGGATTATATTCACTTCAAATTTTGTCATATTTTATGAAGACTTATATTCACTTCAATTTCACCAGATTTTCTAAAGACTTATATTCACTTAAAATTTCACCAGATTTTATGAATACTTATATTCACTTCAAATTTCATCAGATTTTCTAAAGACTTATATTCACTTCAAATTTCATGATTTTCGAAGACTTATATTCCTTCAAATTTCATGATTTTTGAAGACTTATATTCACTTCAATTTCATGTTTTTGAAGACTTATATTCACTTCAAATTTCATCATATTTTGGAAGACTTATATTCACTTCAAATTTCATCAGTTTTAGAAGATTATATTCATTCAATTTCATTAAATTTACGAGAAGAATATTCACTTCAAATTTCATCAGATTTTTGAAGACTTATATTCACTTCAAATTTCATCAGATTTTTGGAGACTTATATTCACTTCAAATTTCATCAGATTTTCTGAAGACTTATATTCACTTCAAATTTCATCGATTTTTGAAGACTTATATTCACTTCAATTTCATGATTTTTGAAGACTTATATTCACTTCAAATTTCATCAGATTTTGAAGATTATATTCACTTCAAATTTCATCATATTTTCGAAGACTTATATTCACTTCATTTCATAAATTTTCTAAAGACTTATATTCACTTCAAATTTCACATTTTGAAGACTTATATTCACTTCAAATTTCATGATTTTAGAAGACTTATATTCACTTCAATTTCATCAGTTATCGAAGACTTATATTCCTTCAAATTTCATGATTTTTGGAAGACTTATATTCACTTCAATTTCATCAGATTTTTGAAGA
>CM038793.1:321975838-322036997 GCA_021764765.1 Vicia sativa
CTATATTTTGATGAATATAAGTTCAAAATATGATGAAATTTGAAGTGAATATAAGTCTCTAAAAACTGATGAAATTTATGAATATAAGTTCTAAAATCTAATGAAATTTGAAGTGAATATAAGTCTTCAAAACTGATGAAATTTGAAGTGAATATGTCTTAAAAAATCTGATGAAATTTGAAGTGAATATAAGTCTTTAAAATCTGATGAAATTTGAAGTGAATATAAGCTCGTAAATCAGATGAAATTTGAAGTGAATACAAAAATCTGATGAAATTAAGTGAATATAAGTCTTTAAAAATCAAGGAAATTTGAAGTGAATATAAGTCTTCAAAAATCTGATGAAATTTGAAGTGAATATAAGTCTTCGAAAATCTGATGAAATTTGAAGTGAATATAAGTCTTTAAAAACTGATGAATTTGAAGTGAATATAAGTTCTAAAATATGATGAAATTTGAAGTGAATATAAGTCTTCAGTAAAACTGATGAAATTTGAAGTGAATATAAGTCTTCAGAAAATCTGATGAAATTTGAAGTGAATATAAGTCTCGAAAACTGATGAAATTTGAAGTGAATATAAGTCTCTAAATCAATGAAATTTGAAGTGAATATAAGTCTTAGAAAATATGATGAAATTTGAAGTGAATATAAGTCTTCGAAAATCATGAAATTTGAAGTAATAAGTCTTAGAAAATCTGATGAAATTTGAAGTGAATATAAGTCTTCGTAAAATATGATGAAATGAAGTGAATATAAGTCTTCGAAAATCGATGAAATTTGAAGTGAATATAAGTCTTCGAAACTGATGAAATTTGAAGTGAATATAAGTCTTCTAAAATCATGAAATTTGAAGTGAATATAAGTCTTTAAAAACTGATGAAATTTGAAGTGAATATAAGTCTCTAAAACTGATGAAATTTGAAGTGAATATAAGTCTCTAAAATCATGAAATTTGAAGTGAATATAAGTCTCGTAAAATCATGAAATTTGAAGTGAATATAAGTCTTCTAAAAATCATGAAATTTGAAGTGAATATAAGTCTTCAAAAATAAGTGATGAAATTTGAAGTGAAATATAAGTCTTCAGAAAATCTGATGAAATTTGAAGTGAATATAAGTCTTCCAAAATCTGATGAAATTTGAAGTGAATATAAGTCTCCAAAAACTCTGATTAAATTTGAAGTGGATATAAGTCTTCAGAAAATCTGATGAAACTTGAAGTGAATATAAGTCTTCCAAATATCTGATGAAATATGAGGTGAATATAAGTCTCTAAAATCTGATGAAATTTGAAGTGAATATAAGTTCAAAAATCGATGAAATTTGAAGTGAATATAAGTCTTCGTAAAATCATGAAATTTGATGAATATGTCTTCAAAAATATGATGAAATTTGAAGTGAATATAAGTCTTCTAAAATATGATGAAATTTGAAGTGAATATAAGTCTCTAAAAATCCGATGAAATTTGAAGTGAATATAAGTCTTAAAACTGATGAAATTTGAAGTGAATATAAGTCTTCTAAAACTGATGAAATTTGAAGTGAATATAAGTCTTCGTAAAATCATGAAATTTGAAGTGAATATAAGTCTTCGAAAATCGATGAAATTTGAAGTGAATATAAGTCTTCGTAAAATCAATGAAATTTGAAGTGAATATAAGTCTTCGTAAAATCTGATGAAATTTGAAGTGAATATAAGTCTCTAAAATCTGATGAAATTTGAAGTGAATATAAGTCTTCAAAACTGATGAAATTTGAAGTGAATATATCTTCAAAATCGATGAAATTTGAAGTGAATATAAGTCTTCGTAAAATATGAAATTTGAAGTGAATATAAGTCTTCAAAAATCCATGAAATTTGAAGTGAATATAAGTCTTAAAAATCATGAAATTTGAAGTGAATATAAGTCTTCGTAAAATGGATGAAATTTGAAGTGAATATAAGTCTTCTAAAATTGATGAAATTTGAAGTGAATATAAGTCTTCGTAAAACTGATGAAATTTGAAGTGAATATAAGTCTTCGAAAATTGATGAAATTTGAAGTGAATATAAGTCTTCAAAATCTGATGAAATTTGAAGTGAATATAAGTCTCCAAAATCTGATGAAATTTGAAGTGAATATAAGTCTTCAAAAATATTGATGAAATTTGAAGTGAATATAAGTCTTCAAAAATCGATGAAATTTGAAGTGAATATAAGTCTTCGTAAAATCGATGAAATTTGAAGTGAATATAAGTCTTCGTAAAATCATGAAATTTGAAGTGAATATAGTCTCTTAGAAAATTGATGAAATTTGAAGTGAATATAAGTCTTCGTAAAATTTGATGAAATTTGAAGTGAATATAAGTCTTCAAAAATCTGATGAAATTTGAAGTGAATATAGTCTCGAAATCTGATGAAATTTGAAGTGAATATAAGTCTTCTAAAATCTGATGAAATTTGAAGTGAATATAAGTCTTCGTAAAATCAATGAAATTTGAAGTGAATATAAGTCTTCAAAAAATCGATGAAATTTGAAGTGAATATAAGTCTTCGAAAATCTGATGAAATTTGAAGTGAATATAAGTCTTCGTAAAATCTGATGAAATTTGAAGTGAATATAAGTCTTGAAAATCTGATGAAATTTGAAGTGAATATAAGTCTTAAAAATCTGATGAAATTTGAAGTGAATATAAGTTCTAAAAATTGATGAAATTTGAAGTGAATATAAGTCTTCGTAAAATGATGAAATTGAAGTGAATATAAGTCTCGTAAAATCTGATGAAATTTGAAGTGAATATAAGTCTCAAAAATGATGAATTTGAAGTGAATATAAGTCTCTAAAACTGATGAAATTTGAAGTGAATATAAGTCTTCTAAAAATGATGAAATTTGAAGTGAATATAAGTCTTTAAAAGATGAAATTTGAAGTGAATATAAGTCTCAAAATCATGAAATTTGAAGTGAATATAAGTCTTCAAAAATCTGATGAAATTTGAAGTGAATATAAGTCTCGTAAAATCTGATGAAATTTGAAGTGAATATAAGTCTTCAAAAATGATGAAATTTGAAGTGAATATAAGTCTCGAAAATCTGATGAAATTTGAAGTGAATATAAGTCTTCGTAAAACTGATGAAATTTGAAGTGAATATAAGTCTTCAGAAAATCTGATGAAATTTGAAGTGAATATAAGTCTTCGTAAAATCTGATGAAATTTGAAGTGAATATAAGTCTCAAAATATGATGAAATTTGAAGTGAATATAAGTCTCGAAAATGATGAAATTTGAAGTGAATATAAGTCTTCGTAAATGATGAAATTTGAAGTGAATATAAGTCTTCAGAAAATATGAAAATTGAAGTGAATATAAGTCTTCGTAAAATCTGATGAAATTTGAAGTGAATATAAGTCTTCAAAAATCTGATGAAATTTGAAGTGAATATAAGTCTTCGAAAATCTGATGAAATTTGAAGTGAATATAAGTCTTCGTAAAATGATGAAATTTGAAGTGAATATAAGTCTTCGAAAATCTGATGAAATTTGAAGTGAATATAAGTCTTCGTAAAATCTGATGAAATTTGAAGTGAATATAAGTCTTCAAAAATGATGAAATTTGAAGTGAATATAAGTCTCTAAAAATGATGAAATTTGAAGTGAATATAAGTCTCAAAAATCATGAAATTTGAAGTGAATATAAGTCTTCAGAAAATCTGATGAAATTTGAAGTGAATATAAGTCTTCGTAAAATCGATGAAATTTGAAGTGAATATAAGTCTTAAAAAGATGAAATTTGAAGTGAATATAAGTCTTCAAAAACTGATGAAATTTGAAGTGAATATAAGTCTTCGTAAAATCATGAAATTTGAAGTGAATATAAGTCTTCGAAAATCTGATGAAATTTGAAGTGAATATAAGTCTTCGTAAACTGATGAAATTTGAAGTGAATATAAGTCTTAAAAATCTGATGAAATTTGAAGTGAATATAAGTCTTCAAAAATCATGAAATTTGAAGTGAATATAAGTCTTCAAAAATCATGAAATTTGAAGTGAATATAAGTCTTCGTAAAATGATGAAATTTGAAGTGAATATAAGTCTTCAAAAATCATGAAAATTGAAGTGAATATAAGTCTTCGTAAAACTGATGAAATTTGAAGTGAATATAAGTCTTCTAAAATCTGATGAAATTTGAAGTGAATATAAGTCTTCTAAAATCTGATGAAATTTGAAGTGAATATAAGTCTCTAAAATCTGATGAAATTTGAAGTGAATATAAGTCTTCAAAATTGATGAAATTTGAAGTGAATATAAGTCTTCAAAAATGATGAAATTTGAAGTGAATATAAGTCTTCGTAAAATCGATGAAATTTGAAGTGAATATAAGTCTTCGTAAAACTGATGAAATTTGAAGTGAATATAAGTCTTCGTAAAACTGATGAAATTTGAAGTGAATATAAGTCTTCAAAAATGATGAAATTTGAAGTGAATATAAGTCTCTAAAACTGATGAAATTTGAAGTGAATATAAGTCTTTAAAAATCTGATGAAATTTGAAGTGAATATAAGTCTTCAAAAATCTGATGAAATTTGAAGTGAATATAAGTCTTCGTAAAATCTGATGAAATTTGAAGTGAATATAAGTCTTAAAAATCTGATGAAATTTGAAGTGAATATAAGTCTTCGTAAAATCTGATGAAATTTGAAGTGAATATAAGTCTTCAAAAATGATGAAATTTGAAGTGAATATAAGTCTTCAATGAAATTTGAAGTGAATATAAGTCTTAAAATCTGATGAAATTTGAAGTGAATATAAGTCTTAAAATCTGATGAAATTTGAAGTGAATATAAGTCTTCGTAAAACTGATGAAATTTGAAGTGAATATAAGTCTTCTAAAATCTGATGAAATTTGAAGTGAATATAAGTCTTCGAAAACTGATGAAATTTGAAGTGAATATAAGTCTTCGTAAAATCATGAAATTTGAAGTGAATATAAGTCTTCGTAAAAAGATGAAATTTGAAGTGAATATAAGTCTTCAAAAATCTGATGAAATTTGAAGTGAATATAAGTCTTCAAAAAATCGATGAAATTTGAAGTGAATATAAGTCTTCAGAAAATCTGATGAAATTTGAAGTGAATATAAGTCTTAAAATCTGATGAAATTTGAAGTGAATATAAGTCTTCATAAAATCTGATGAAATTTGAAGTGAATATAAGTCTTCAAAAATCTGATGAAATTTGAAGTGAATATAAGTCTTCAGAAAATCTGATGAAATTTGAAGTGAATATAAGTCTTCAGAAAATGATGAAATTTGAAGTGAATATAAGTCTTAAAAACTGATGAAATTTGAAGTGAATATAAGTCTTCGTAAAATCTGATGAAATTTGAAGTGAATATAAGTCTTCAAAATCTGATGAAATTTGAAGTGAATATAAGTCTTCAAAAATGATGAAATTTGAAGTGAATATAAGTCTCAAAATGATGAAATTTGAAGTGAATATAAGTCTTCGTAAAATCTGATGAAATTTGAAGTGAATATAAGTCTTCAAAAAAGATGAAATTTGAAGTGAATATAAGTCTTCAGAAAATCTGATGAAATTTGAAGTGAATATAAGTCTTCGGAAAATCTGATGAAATTTGAAGTGAATATAAGTCTCGAAAAATCTGATGAAATTTGAAGTGAATATAAGTCTTAAAACTGATGAAATTTGAAGTGAATATAAGTCTTCGAAAATCTGATGAAATTTGAAGTGAATATAAGTCTTCAAAAATCTGATGAAATTTGAAGTGAATATAAGTCTTCAAAAATGATGAAATTTGAAGTGAATATAAGTCTTCTAAAACTGATGAAATTTGAAGTGAATATAAGTCTTCGTAAAATCTGATGAAATTTGAAGTGAATATAAGTCTTCTAAAACTGATGAAATTTGAAGTGAATATAAGTCTTCGTAAAACTGATGAAATTTGAAGTGAATATAAGTCTTCAAAAATGATGAAATTTGAAGTGAATATAAGTCTCTAAAATGATGAAATTTGAAGTGAATATAAGTCTCGTAAAATATGATGAAATTTGAAGTGAATATAAGTCTTCAAAAATCTGATGAAATTTGAAGTGAATATAAGTCTTCAGAAAATCTGATGAAATTTGAAGTGAATATAAGTCTTCGAAAATGATGAAATTTGAAGTGAATATAAGTCTTCGTAAAATCTGATGAAATTTGAAGTGAATATAAGTCTTCAAAAATCTGATGAAATTTGAAGTGAATATAAGTCTTCAAAATCTGATGAAATTTGAAGTGAATATAAGTCTTCAAAAATCTGATGAAATTTGAAGTGAATATAAGTCTCTAAAATCTGATGAAATTTGAAGTGAATATAAGTCTTCGTAAAATCTGATGAAATTTGAAGTGAATATAAGTCTTCAGAAAATCTGATGAAATTTGAAGTGAATATAAGTCTTCGAAAATGATGAAATTTGAAGTGAATATAAGTCTTCGAAAATCTGATGAAATTTGAAGTGAATATAAGTCTTCGTAAAATCATGAAATTTGAAGTGAATATAAGTCTTCGTAAAATCGATGAAATTTGAAGTGAATATAAGTCTTGAAAATCTGATGAAATTTGAAGTGAATATAAGTCTTCAAAAATCTGATGAAATTTGAAGTGAATATAAGTCTTCGTAAAATCTGATGAAATTTGAAGTGAATATAAGTCTTCGTAAAACTGATGAAATTTGAAGTGAATATAAGTCTTCGTAAAATCTGATGAAATTTGAAGTGAATATAAGTCTTCAAAAACTGATGAAATTTGAAGTGAATATAAGTCTTCAGAAAATCTGATGAAATTTGAAGTGAATATAAGTCTTCTAAAAATGATGAAATTTGAAGTGAATATAAGTCTTCAAAAACTGATGAAATTTGAAGTGAATATAAGTCTTCAAAATCAATGAAATTTGAAGTGAATATAAGTCTTCAGAAAATGATGAAATTTGAAGTGAATATAAGTCTTCGAAAATCTGATGAAATTTGAAGTGAATATAAGTCTTCAAAAATGAAATTTGAAGTGAATATAAGTCTTCGTAAAACTGATGAAATTTGAAGTGAATATAAGTCTTCGAAAATCTGATGAAATTTGAAGTGAATATAAGTCTTCGAAAATCTGATGAAATTTGAAGTGAATATAAGTCTTCAAAAATCTGATGAAATTTGAAGTGAATATAAGTCTTCGTAAAAATGATGAAATTTGAAGTGAATATAAGTCTCAAAATGATGAAATTTGAAGTGAATATAAGTCTTCAAAAATCGATGAAATTTGAAGTGAATATAAGTCTTCAAAAATCTGATGAAATTTGAAGTGAATATAAGTCTTCGAAAATCTGATGAAATTTGAAGTGAATATAAGTCTTCGTAAAATCATGAAATTTGAAGTGAATATAAGTCTTCGAAAATCTGATGAAATTTGAAGTGAATATAAGTCTTCAAAAACTGATGAAATTTGAAGTGAATATAAGTCTTCGAAAATCTGATGAAATTTGAAGTGAATATAAGTCTTCAAAATCTGATGAAATTTGAAGTGAATATAAGTCTTCGTAAAATCTGATGAAATTTGAAGTGAATATAAGTCTTAAAATCTGATGAAATTTGAAGTGAATATAAGTCTTCGTAAAATATGATGAAATTTGAAGTGAATATAAGTCTTCGAAAATCTGATGAAATTTGAAGTGAATATAAGTCTTCAAAAACTGATGAAATTTGAAGTGAATATAAGTCTTCGAAAATCATGAAATTTGAAGTGAATATAAGTCTTCAAAAACTGATGAAATTTGAAGTGAATATAAGTCTTCAAAAATGATGAAATTTGAAGTGAATATAAGTCTTCAAAAATGATGAAATTTGAAGTGAATATAAGTCTTCAAAAAACTGATGAAATTTGAGGTGAATATAAGTCTTAAGAAAATCACATAAAATTTTAAGTGAGTATAAGTCTTCGTAAAATCTGATGAAATTTGAAGTGAATATAAGTCTTCAAAAACGATGAAATTTGAAGTGAATATAAGTCTTCTAAAATGATGAAATTTGAAGTGAATATAAGTCTTCAAAAAATCTGATGAAATTTGAAGTGAATATAAGTCTTCAGAAAATCTGATGAAATTTGAAGTGAATATAAGTCTTCAGAAAATCTGATGAAATTTGAAGTGAATATAAGTCTTCAAAAATCTGATGAAATTTGAAGTGAATATAAGTCTTTAGAAAATCTGATGAAATTTGAAGTGAATATAAGTCTTCGAAAATGATGAAATTTGAAGTGAATATAAGTCTTCGAAAATCTGATGAAATTTGAAGTGAATATAAGTCTTCAAAATCTGATGAAATTTGAAGTGAATATAAGTCTTCAAAAACTGATGAAATTTGAAGTGAATATAAGTCTTCTAAAATCTGATGAAATTTGAAGTGAATATAAGTCTTCGAAAACTGATGAAATTTGAAGTGAATATAAGTCTTCGAAAATATGATGAAATTTGAAGTGAATATAAGTCTTAAAAATCTGATGAAATTTGAAGTGAATATAAGTCTTCAAAAATCTGATGAAATTTGAAGTGAATATAAGTCTTCGTAAAATCTGATGAAATTTGAAGTGAATATAAGTCTTAAAAACTGATGAAATTTGAAGTGAATATAAGTCTTCAAAATCTGATGAAATTTGAAGTGAATATAAGTCTTCAAAAACTGATGAAATTTGAAGTGAATATAAGTCTTCAAAAATGATGAAATTTGAAGTGAATATAAGTCTTCAAAAATCTGATGAAATTTGAAGTGAATATAAGTCTTCAAAAATCTATGAAATTTGAAGTGAATATAAGTCTTCTAAAACTGATGAAATTTGAAGTGAATATAAGTCTCTAAAACTGATGAAATTTGAAGTGAATATAAGTCTTTAAAAATCTGATGAAATTTGAAGTGAATATAAGTCTTCAAAAATCTGATGAAATTTGAAGTGAATATAAGTCTTCAAAAATCTGATGAAATTTGAAGTGAATATAAGTCTTCGAAAAATGATGAAATTTGAAGTGAATATAAGTCTTCTAAAATCTGATGAAATTTGAAGTGAATATAAGTCTTCGTAAAATCTGATGAAATTTGAAGTGAATATAAGTCTTCAAAAATCTGATGAAATTTGAAGTGAATATAAGTCTTCAAAAATCATGAAATTTGAAGTGAATATAAGTCTTCGTAAAACTGATGAAATTTGAAGTGAATATAAGTCTTCAAAAATGATGAAATTTGAAGTGAATATAAGTCTTCGAAAATCTGATGAAATTTGAAGTGAATATAAGTCTTCAGAAAATCGATGAAATTTGAAGTGAATATAAGTCTTCAAAAATCTGATGAAATTTGAAGTGAATATAAGTCTTCAAAATCTGATGAAATTTGAAGTGAATATAAGTCTTCAAAAACTGATGAAATTTGAAGTGAATATAAGTCTCTAAAACTGATGAAATTTGAAGTGAATATAAGTCTTCGAAAATCTGATGAAATTTGAAGTGAATATAAGTCTTCAAAATTGATGAAATTTGAAGTGAATATAAGTCTTCGAAAATCATGAAATTTGAAGTGAATATAAGTCTTAAAAATCTGATGAAATTTGAAGTGAATATAAGTCTTCGAAAATCTGATGAAATTTGAAGTGAATATAAGTCTTCAAAAATCTGATGAAATTTGAAGTGAATATAAGTCTTCAAAATCTGATGAAATTTGAAGTGAATATAAGTCTTAAAATGATGAAATTTGAAGTGAATATAAGTCTCAAAATCTGATGAAATTTGAAGTGAATATAAGTCTTCAAAAATGATGAAATTTGAAGTGAATATAAGTCTTCAAAACTGATGAAATTTGAAGTGAATATAAGTCTTCGTAAAATCTGATGAAATTTGAAGTGAATATAAGTCTTCAAAAATGAAATTTGAAGTGAATATAAGTCTTAAAAATGATGAAATTTGAAGTGAATATAAGTCTTCGTAAAATCTGATGAAATTTGAAGTGAATATAAGTCTTCGTAAAATCATGAAATTTGAAGTGAATATAAGTCTTCAAAAATCTGATGAAATTTGAAGTGAATATAAGTCTCGAAAATCTGATGAAATTTGAAGTGAATATAAGTCTTCAAAAATCATGAAATTTGAAGTGAATATAAGTCTTCAAAACTGATGAAATTTGAAGTGAATATAAGTCTTCGTAAAATGATGAAATTTGAAGTGAATATAAGTCTTCGAAAATCTGATGAAATTTGAAGTGAATATAAGTCTTCAAAAATCTATGAAATTTGAAGTGAATATAAGTCTTTAAAAATCTGATGAAATTTGAAGTGAATATAAGTCTTCAAAACTGATGAAATTTGAAGTGAATATAAGTCTTCAAAATCTGATGAAATTTGAAGTGAATATAAGTCTTCAGAAAATCTGATGAAATTTGAAGTGAATATAAGTCTTCAAAAACTGATGAAATTTGAAGTGAATATAAGTCTTCGTAAAACTGATGAAATTTGAAGTGAATATAAGTCTTCGAAAACTGATGAAATTTGAAGTGAATATAAGTCTTCGAAAATGATGAAATTTGAAGTGAATATAAGTCTTCTAAAACTGATGAAATTTGAAGTGAATATAAGTCTTCAAAAATCTGATGAAATTTGAAGTGAATATAAGTCTTCGAAAATCTGATGAAATTTGAAGTGAATATAAGTCTTCGTAAAATCGATGAAATTTGAAGTGAATATAAGTCTTCAGAAAATCTGATGAAATTTGAAGTGAATATAAGTCTTCAAAATCTGATGAAATTTGAAGTGAATATAAGTCTTCGTAAAATCGATGAAATTTGAAGTGAATATAAGTCTTCGAAAATCTGATGAAATTTGAAGTGAATATAAGTCTTCGTAAAATGATGAAATTTGAAGTGAATATAAGTCTCGTAAAATCGATGAAATTTGAAGTGAATATAAGTCTTAAAATCTGATGAAATTTGAAGTGAATATAAGTCTCGAAAATCTGATGAAATTTGAAGTGAATATAAGTCTCAAAACTGATGAAATTTGAAGTGAATATAAGTCTCGAAAATCTGATGAAATTTGAAGTGAATATAAGTCTTCGAAAATCTGATGAAATTTGAAGTGAATATAAGTCTTCGTAAAACTGATGAAATTTGAAGTGAATATAAGTCTTCAAAAATCTGATGAAATTTGAAGTGAATATAAGTCTTCGTAAAATCTGATGAAATTTGAAGTGAATATAAGTCTCAAAAATCTGATGAAATTTGAAGTGAATATAAGTCTCGTAAAACTGATGAAATTTGAAGTGAATATAAGTCTTCAAAATTCTGATGAAATTTGAAGTGAATATAAGTCTTCAAAAATCGATGAAATTTGAAGTGAATATAAGTCTTCTAAAATCTGATGAAATTTGAAGTGAATATAAGTCTTCTAAAATCTGATGAAATTTGAAGTGAATATAAGTCTTCAAAAATGATGAAATTTGAAGTGAATATAAGTCTTCGAAAACTGATGAAATTTGAAGTGAATATAAGTCTTAAAATCGATGAAATTTGAAGTGAATATAAGTCTTCTAAAATCTGATGAAATTTGAAGTGAATATAAGTCTTCGTAAAATCATGAAATTTGAAGTGAATATAAGTCTTCGTAAAATTGATGAAATTTGAAGTGAATATAAGTCTTCAAAAATCTGATGAAATTTGAAGTGAATATAAGTCTTCCGAAAAACTGATGAAATTTGAAGTGAATATAAGTCTTCAGAAAATCTGATGAAATTTGAAGTGAATATAAGTCTTCAAAAAATCTGATGAAATTTGAAGTGAATATAAGTCTTCAGAAAATCTGATGAAATTTGAAGTGAATATATGTCTTCAAAAATCGATGAAATTTGAAGTGAATATAAGTCTTCGGAAAATCTGATGAAATTTGAAGTGAATATAAGTCTTCGAAAATGATGAAATTTGAAGTGAATATAAGTCTTCGTAAAACTGATGAAATTTGAAGTGAATATAAGTCTTCGAAAATCTGATGAAATTTGAAGTGAATATAAGTCTTCTAAGATGAAATTTGAAGTGAATATAAGTCTTTAAAACTGATGAAATTTGAAGTGAATATAAGTCTTCGTAAAACTGATGAAATTTGAAGTGAATATAAGTCTTCAGAAAATCTGATGAAATTTGAAGTGAATATAAGTCTTCATAAAATCTGATGAAATTTGAAGTGAATATAAGTCTTCAGAAAATCTGATGAAATTTGAAGTGAATATAAGTCTTCAAAAAATCTGATGAAATTTGAAGTGAATATAAGTCTTCAAAAATCTGATGAAATTTGAAGTGAATATAAGTCTTCATAAAATCTGATGAAATTTGAAGTGAATATAAGTCTTCAAAATCTGATGAAATTTGAAGTGACCATAAGTCTTCAGAAAATGATGAAATTTGAAGTGAATATAAGTCTTCAAAACTGATGAAATTTGAAGTGAATATAAGTCTTCAAAAATTGAAATTTGAAGTGAATATAAGTCTTTAAAACTGATGAAATTTGAAGTGAATATAAGTCTTCGTAAAATGATGAAATTTGAAGTGAATATAAGTCTTCGTAAAATCTGATGAAATTTGAAGTGAATATAAGTCTTCAAAAATCTGATGAAATTTGAAGTGAATATAAGTCTTCGAAAATCTGATGAAATTTGAAGTGAATATAAGTCTTCAAAAATCTGATGAAATTTGAAGTGAATATAAGTCTTCGTAAAATCTGATGAAATTTGAAGTGAATATAAGTCTTCTAAAATGATGAAATTTGAAGTGAATATAAGTCTTCAAAAATCTGATGAAATTTGAAGTGAATATAAGTCTTCGTAAAATCATGAAATTTGAAGTGAATATAAGTCTTCGTAAAATCATGAAATTTGAAGTGAATATAAGTCTTCAAAACTGATGAAATTTGAAGTGAATATAAGTCTTCGAAAATCTGATGAAATTTGAAGTGAATATAAGTCTTCGAAAAACTGATGAAATTTGAAGTGAATATAAGTCTTCAAAAATGATGAAATTTGAAGTGAATATAAGTCTTCGTAAATCTGATGAAATTTGAAGTGAATATAAGTCTTCGTAAAACTGATGAAATTTGAAGTGAATATAAGTCTTCAAAATCTGATGAAATTTGAAGTGAATATAAGTCTCGTAAAACTGATGAAATTTGAAGTGAATATAAGTCTTCGATGAAATTTGAAGTGAATATAAGTCTTAAAATCTGATGAAATTTGAAGTGAATATAAGTCTTCAAAACTGATGAAATTTGAAGTGAATATAAGTCTTCAGAAAATCTGATGAAATTTGAAGTGAATATAAGTCTTCGTAAAACTGATGAAATTTGAAGTGAATATAAGTCTTTAAAAATGATGAAATTTGAAGTGAATATAAGTCTTCAAAAATCTGATGAAATTTGAAGTGAATATAAGTCTTCAAAAATCGATGAAATTTGAAGTGAATATAAGTCTTCGAAAATTTGATGAAATTTGAAGTGAATATAAGTCTCGTAAAACTGATGAAATTTGAAGTGAATATAAGTCTTCGTAAAATCTGATGAAATTTGAAGTGAATATAAGTCTTCGTAAAATGATGAAATTTGAAGTGAATATAAGTCTTCAAAATCATGAAATTTGAAGTGAATATAAGTCTTCAGAAAATCTGATGAAATTTGAAGTGAATATAAGTCTTCAAAACTGATGAAATTTGAAGTGAATATAAGTCTCGTAAAAACTGATGAAATTTGAAGTGAATATAAGTCTTCAAAAATCTGATGAAATTTGAAGTGAATATAAGTCTTCAAAAATCTGATGAAATTTGAAGTGAATATAAGTCTTCAAAAATCTGATGAAATTTGAAGTGAATATAAGTCTTCTAAAATCTGATGAAATTTGAAGTGAATATAAGTCTCTAAAACTGATGAAATTTGAAGTGAATATAAGTCTTCAAAAATCTGATGAAATTTGAAGTGAATATAAGTCTTCAAAATCATGAAATTTGAAGTGAATATAAGTCTTCTAAAACTGATGAAATTTGAAGTGAATATAAGTCTTCGTAAAATCTGATGAAATTTGAAGTGAATATAAGTCTTCAAAAACTGATGAAATTTGAAGTGAATATAAGTCTTCGAAAATCATGAAATTTGAAGTGAATATAAGTCTTCAAAAATGATGAAATTTGAAGTGAATATAAGTCTTAAAAATCTGATGAAATTTGAAGTGAATATAAGTCTTCTAAAATCGATGAAATTTGAAGTGAATATAAGTCTTCGAAAACTGATGAAATTTGAAGTGAATATAAGTCTTCGTAAAATCTGATGAAATTTGAAGTGAATATAAGTCTTCGTAAAATCTGATGAAATTTGAAGTGAATATAAGTCTCGTAAAATCTGATGAAATTTGAAGTGAATATAAGTCTTCGAAAATCTGATGAAATTTGAAGTGAATATAAGTCTTCGAAAATGATGAAATTTGAAGTGAATATAAGTCTTCGTAAAATCGATGAAATTTGAAGTGAATATAAGTCTTCAAAAATCTGATGAAATTTGAAGTGAATATAAGTCTAAAATCTGATGAAATTTGAAGTGAATATAAGTCTTCAGAAAATCATGAAATTTGAAGTGAATATAAGTCTTCGAAAATCTGATGAAATTTGAAGTGAATATAAGTCTTCAAAACTGATGAAATTTGAAGTGAATATAAGTCTCGTAAAAATGATGAAATTTGAAGTGAATATAAGTCTTCGAAAATCTGATGAAATTTGAAGTGAATATAAGTCTTCAAAAATCTGATGAAATTTGAAGTGAATATAAGTCTTAAAAATCTGATGAAATTTGAAGTGAATATAAGTCTTCGTAAAATGATGAAATTTGAAGTGAATATAAGTCTTAAAAACTGATGAAATTTGAAGTGAATATAAGTCTTCGTAAAATCTGATGAAATTTGAAGTGAATATAAGTCTTCAAAAATCTGATGAAATTTGAAGTGAATATAAGTCTTCGTAAAACTGATGAAATTTGAAGTGAATATAAGTCTTCAAAACTGATGAAATTTGAAGTGAATATAAGTCTTCAAAATCTGATGAAATTTGAAGTGAATATAAGTCTTCGTAAAATCTGATGAAATTTGAAGTGAATATAAGTCTTCAAAAATCTGATGAAATTTGAAGTGAATATAAGTCTTCAAAACTGATGAAATTTGAAGTGAATATAAGTCTTCAAAAACTGATGAAATTTGAAGTGAATATAAGTCTTCAAAATCTGATGAAATTTGAAGTGAATATAAGTCTTCAAAAATCTGATGAAATTTGAAGTGAATATAAGTCTTCGTAAAATTGATGAAATTTGAAGTGAATATAAGTCTTCGAAAATGATGAAATTTGAAGTGAATATAAGTCTTCAAAATCTGATGAAATTTGAAGTGAATATAAGTCTCTAAAATCTGATGAAATTTGAAGTGAATATAAGTCTCGAAAATCTGATGAAATTTGAAGTGAATATAAGTCTTCAAAAATCTGATGAAATTTGAAGTGAATATAAGTCTTCAAAACTGATGAAATTTGAAGTGAATATAAGTCTCGTAAAATGATGAAATTTGAAGTGAATATAAGTCTTCAAAAATCTGATGAAATTTGAAGTGAATATAAGTCTTTAAAATGATGAAATTTGAAGTGAATATAAGTCTTAAAATCTGATGAAATTTGAAGTGAATATAAGTCTTCGTAAAATCTGATGAAATTTGAAGTGAATATAAGTCTTCAAAATCTGATGAAATTTGAAGTGAATATAAGTCTTCTAAAATTGATGAAATTTGAAGTGAATATAAGTCTTCAAAAATGATGAAATTTGAAGTGAATATAAGTCTTCAAAAACTGATGAAATTTGAAGTGAATATAAGTCTTCTAAAATCTGATGAAATTTGAAGTGAATATAAGTCTCTAAAACTGATGAAATTTGAAGTGAATATAAGTCTTCGAAAAATGATGAAATTTGAAGTGAATATAAGTCTTCTAAAATCTGATGAAATTTGAAGTGAATATAAGTCTTCAAAAATCTGATGAAATTTGAAGTGAATATAAGTCTTAAAACTGATGAAATTTGAAGTGAATATAAGTCTTCGTAAAATGATGAAATTTGAAGTGAATATAAGTCTTTAAAATGATGAAATTTGAAGTGAATATAAGTCTTCAAAAATCTGATGAAATTTGAAGTGAATATAAGTCTTCGAAAATCTGATGAAATTTGAAGTGAATATAAGTCTTCGTAAAATCTGATGAAATTTGAAGTGAATATAAGTCTTCAAAAATCTGATGAAATTTGAAGTGAATATAAGTCTTCGAAAACTGATGAAATTTGAAGTGAATATAAGTCTTCTAAAACTGATGAAATTTGAAGTGAATATAAGTCTTCGTAAAACTGATGAAATTTGAAGTGAATATAAGTCTTCGTAAAATCTGATGAAATTTGAAGTGAATATAAGTCTTCGAAAATCTGATGAAATTTGAAGTGAATATAAGTCTTAAAATGATGAAATTTGAAGTGAATATAAGTCTTCGTAAAATCTGATGAAATTTGAAGTGAATATAAGTCTTCGAAAATCTGATGAAATTTGAAGTGAATATAAGTCTTCAAAAATCTGATGAAATTTGAAGTGAATATAAGTCTTCGAAAATCTGATGAAATTTGAAGTGAATATAAGTCTTCGTAAAATCTGATGAAATTTGAAGTGAATATAAGTCTCGTAAAAATGATGAAATTTGAAGTGAATATAAGTCTTCTAAAATCTGATGAAATTTGAAGTGAATATAAGTCTTCAAAAATGATGAAATTTGAAGTGAATATAAGTCTTCGAAAATCTGATGAAATTTGAAGTGAATATAAGTCTTCAAAAAATGATGAAATTTGAAGTGAATATAAGTCTTTAAAAACTGATGAAATTTGAAGTGAATATAAGTCTTCGTAAAATGATGAAATTTGAAGTGAATATAAGTCTTCGAAAATGATGAAATTTGAAGTGAATATAAGTCTTTAAAACTGATGAAATTTGAAGTGAATATAAGTCTTCGAAAATCTGATGAAATTTGAAGTGAATATAAGTCTTCGTAAATCTGATGAAATTTGAAGTGAATATAAGTCTTCGGAAAATCTGATGAAATTTGAAGTGAATATAAGTCTTCGAAAATCTGATGAAATTTGAAGTGAATATAAGTCTTCAAAAAATCTGATGAAATTTGAAGTGAATATAAGTCTTCAGAAAATCTGATGAAATTTGAAGTGAATATAAGTCTTCGGAAAATCTGATGAAATTTGAAGTGAATATAAGTCTTCGTAAAATCTGATGAAATTTGAAGTGAATATAAGTCTTCAGAAAATATGATGAAATTTGAAGTGAATATAAGTCTTCGGAAAATCTGATGAAATTTGAAGTGAATATAAGTCTTCAAAAATCTGATGAAATTTGAAGTGAATATAAGTCTTCTAAAATCTGATGAAATTTGAAGTGAATATAAGTCTTCGAAAATGATGAAATTTGAAGTGAATATAAGTCTTTAAAATCGATGAAATTTGAAGTGAATATAAGTCTTCGAAAATCTGATGAAATTTGAAGTGAATATAAGTCTTCAAAAATCTGATGAAATTTGAAGTGAATATAAGTCTTTAAAATCGATGAAATTTGAAGTGAATATAAGTCTTCGTAAAATCTGATGAAATTTGAAGTGAATATAAGTCTTCGAAAATGATGAAATTTGAAGTGAATATAAGTCTTCGAAAAACTGATGAAATTTGAAGTGAATATAAGTCTTCGTAAAATCTGATGAAATTTGAAGTGAATATAAGTCTTCAAAAATCGATGAAATTTGAAGTGAATATAAGTCTAAAATCATGAAATTTGAAGTGAATATAAGTCTTCAAAATCGATGAAATTTGAAGTGAATATAAGTCTTTAAAAATCTGATGAAATTTGAAGTGAATATAAGTCTTCGAAAATGATGAAATTTGAAGTGAATATAAGTCTTCAAAAATTGATGAAATTTGAAGTGAATATAAGTCTTCGTAAAAATGATGAAATTTGAAGTGAATATAAGTCTTCGTAAAATCATGAAATTTGAAGTGAATATAAGTCTTCAAAAATCTGATGAAATTTGAAGTGAATATAAGTCTTCAAAAAATCTGATGAAATTTGAAGTGAATATAAGTCTTCAAAAATGATGAAATTTGAAGTGAATATAAGTCTTCGTAAAACTGATGAAATTTGAAGTGAATATAAGTCTTCGAAAATCTGAAAATTGAAGTGAATATAAGTCTTCAAAATCTGATGAAATTTGAAGTGAATATAAGTCTTCTAAAATCTGATGAAATTTGAAGTGAATATAAGTCTTCAAAATGATGAAATTTGAAGTGAATATAAGTCTTCAAAATCTGATGAAATTTGAAGTGAATATAAGTCTTCAAAAATCTATGAAATTTGAAGTGAATATAAGTCTTCAGAAAATCTGATGAAATTTGAAGTGAATATAAGTCTTTAAAAATCTGATGAAATTTGAAGTGAATATAAGTCTTCGTAAAATGATGAAATTTGAAGTGAATATAAGTCTTCAAAAATCTGATGAAATTTGAAGTGAATATAAGTCTTCGTAAAATCATGAAATTTGAAGTGAATATAAGTCTTCAAAATCGATGAAATTTGAAGTGAATATAAGTCTTCAAAATCTGATGAAATTTGAAGTGAATATAAGTCTTCGTAAAATGATGAAATTTGAAGTGAATATAAGTCTTCGTAAAATCTGATGAAATTTGAAGTGAATATAAGTCTTCAAAAATCTGATGAAATTTGAAGTGAATATAAGTCTTCAAAAATCTGATGAAATTTGAAGTGAATATAAGTCTTCAAAAATCTGATGAAATTTGAAGTGAATATAAGTCTTAAAAAATCTGATGAAATTTGAAGTGAATATAAGTCTTCGAAAACTGATGAAATTTGAAGTGAATATAAGTCTTCGAAAATCTGATGAAATTTGAAGTGAATATAAGTCTTCAAAAATCTGATGAAATTTGAAGTGAATATAAGTCTTCGAAAATCATGAAATTTGAAGTGAATATAAGTTCTAAAATCTGATGAAATTTGAAGTGAATATAAGTCTTCGAAAATCTGATGAAATTTGAAGTGAATATAAGTCTCTAAAATCTGATGAAATTTGAAGTGAATATAAGTCTTCAAAAATGATGAAATTTGAAGTGAATATAAGTCTTCGAAAATTGATGAAATTTGAAGTGAATATAAGTCTTCGAAAATCTGATGAAATTTGAAGTGAATATAAGTCTCTAAAACTGATGAAATTTGAAGTGAATATAAGTCTTCAAAAACTGATGAAATTTGAAGTGAATATAAGTCTTCAAAAATCTGATGAAATTTGAAGTGAATATAAGTCTTCGTAAAACTGATGAAATTTGAAGTGAATATAAGTCTTCGTAAAATCTGATGAAATTTGAAGTGAATATAAGTCTTCGAAAATCTGATGAAATTTGAAGTGAATATAAGTCTTCAAAATCTGATGAAATTTGAAGTGAATATAAGTCTTCAAAAATCTGATGAAATTTGAAGTGAATATAAGTCTTTAAAATCTGATGAAATTTGAAGTGAATATAAGTCTTTAAAATCGATGAAATTTGAAGTGAATATAAGTCTTCAAAAATCTGATGAAATTTGAAGTGAATATAAGTCTTCAAAATCTGATGAAATTTGAAGTGAATATAAGTCTTCAAAACTGATGAAATTTGAAGTGAATATAAGTCTTCGTAAAATTTGATGAAATTTGAAGTGAATATAAGTCTTAAAAATCTGATGAAATTTGAAGTGAATATAAGTCTTCGAAAATCTGATGAAATTTGAAGTGAATATAAGTCTTCAAAATCTGATGAAATTTGAAGTGAATATAAGTCTTCGAAAATCATGAAATTTGAAGTGAATATAAGTCTTCAAAAATCATGAAATTTGAAGTGAATATAAGTCTTCAAAATCTGATGAAATTTGAAGTGAATATAAGTCTTCGAAAATCTGATGAAATTTGAAGTGAATATAAGTCTTCAAAAATCTGATGAAATTTGAAGTGAATATAAGTCTTCAAAAATCATGAAATTTGAAGTGAATATAAGTCTTCAAAATCTGATGAAATTTGAAGTGAATATAAGTCTTCGAAAACTGATGAAATTTGAAGTGAATATAAGTCTTCAAAAATGATGAAATTTGAAGTGAATATAAGTCTTCGTAAAATCTGATGAAATTTGAAGTGAATATAAGTCTCGTAAAATCTGATGAAATTTGAAGTGAATATAAGTCTTCAAAAATCTGATGAAATTTGAAGTGAATATAAGTCTTCGTAAAATCTGATGAAATTTGAAGTGAATATAAGTCTTCGTAAAATCTGATGAAATTTGAAGTGAATATAAGTCTTCGTAAAACTGATGAAATTTGAAGTGAATATAAGTCTTCGAAAATCTGATGAAATTTGAAGTGAATATAAGTCTTCGAAAAATCTGATGAAATTTGAAGTGAATATAAGTCTTCAAAAATCTGATGAAATTTGAAGTGAATATAAGTCTTCGAAAACTGATGAAATTTGAAGTGAATATAAGTCTCGTAAAATCATGAAATTTGAAGTGAATATAAGTCTTCGTAAAATCTGATGAAATTTGAAGTGAATATAAGTCTAAAATCTGATGAAATTTGAAGTGAATATAAGTCTTCAAAAATGATGAAATTTGAAGTGAATATAAGTCTTCGTAAAACTGATGAAATTTGAAGTGAATATAAGTCTTCAAAAATGATGAAATTTGAAGTGAATATAAGTCTAAAATCTGATGAAATTTGAAGTGAATATAAGTCTTCAAAAAATGATGAAATTTGAAGTGAATATAAGTCTTCAAAACTGATGAAATTTGAAGTGAATATAAGTCTTAGAAAATCATGAAATTTGAAGTGAATATAAGTCTTTAAAACTGATGAAATTTGAAGTGAATATAAGTCTTCGTAAAATCTGATGAAATTTGAAGTGAATATAAGTCTTCAAAAAATGATGAAATTTGAAGTGAATATAAGTCTTCTAAAATCTGATGAAATTTGAAGTGAATATAAGTCTTCGAAAATCTGATGAAATTTGAAGTGAATATAAGTCTTAAAAAATGATGAAATTTGAAGTGAATATAAGTCTTCAAAAACTGATGAAATTTGAAGTGAATATAAGTCTTCGTAAAATCTGATGAAATTTGAAGTGAATATAAGTCTTCGTAAAACTGATGAAATTTGAAGTGAATATAAGTCTTCAAAAATCTGATGAAATTTGAAGTGAATATAAGTCTTCTAAAATCTGATGAAATTTGAAGTGTATACAAGTCTTCAGAAAATCTGATGAAATTTGAAGTGAATATAAGACTTCAAAATATCTAATGAAATTTGTAGTGAATATAAGTCTTAAAAAATCTGATGAAATTTGAAGTGAATATAAGTCTTCAAAATATCTGATGAAATTTGAAGTGAATATAAGTCTTCTAAAACTGATGAAATTTGAAGTGAATATAAGTCTTCGAAAATCTGATGAAATTTGAAGTGAATATAAGTCTTCTAAAAATCTGATGAAATTTGAAGTGAATATAAGTCTTCGTAAAATGATGAAATTTGAAGTGAATATAAGTCTTCAAAAATCTGATGAAATTTGAAGTGAATATAAGTCTTCGAAAATCTGATGAAATTTGAAGTGAATATAAGTCTCGAAAAATCTGATGAAATTTGAAGTGAATATAAGTCTTTAAAATCTGATGAAATTTGAAGTGAATATAAGTCTTCGTAAAATGATGAAATTTGAAGTGAATATAAGTCTTCGAAAATCTGATGAAATTTGAAGTGAATATAAGTCTTCGTAAAATCTGATGAAATTTGAAGTGAATATAAGTCTTCGTAAAATCTGATGAAATTTGAAGTGAATATAAGTCTTCGAAAATCTGATGAAATTTGAAGTGAATATAAGTCTTCGTAAAATCTGATGAAATTTGAAGTGAATATAAGTCTTCTAAAATCTGATGAAATTTGAAGTGAATATAAGTCTTAAAAATCTGATGAAATTTGAAGTGAATATAAGTCTTCGTAAAACTGATGAAATTTGAAGTGAATATAAGTCTTCGTAAAATCTGATGAAATTTGAAGTGAATATAAGTCTTAAAAATCGATGAAATTTGAAGTGAATATAAGTCTCAGAAAATCTGATGAAATTTGAAGTGAATATAAGTCTTCTAAAATCTGATGAAATTTGAAGTGAATATAAGTCTTTAAAAATGATGAAATTTGAAGTGAATATAAGTCTTCGTAAAATCGATGAAATTTGAAGTGAATATAAGTCTTCAAAAATCTGATGAAATTTGAAGTGAATATAAGTCTTCAAAAACTGATGAAATTTGAAGTGAATATAAGTCTTAAAAATCTGATGAAATTTGAAGTGAATATAAGTCTTAAAAATCTGATGAAATTTGAAGTGAATATAAGTCTTTAAAATCTGATGAAATTTGAAGTGAATATAAGTCTTCAAAAATGATGAAATTTGAAGTGAATATAAGTCTTCGTAAAATCTGATGAAATTTGAAGTGAATATAAGTCTTCAAAAACTGATGAAATTTGAAGTGAATATAAGTCTTCGAAAATCTGATGAAATTTGAAGTGAATATAAGTCTTCAAAAATCATGAAATTTGAAGTGAATATAAGTCTTCGAAAATCGATGAAATTTGAAGTGAATATAAGTCTTCGTAAAATCTGATGAAATTTGAAGTGAATATAAGTCTTCGAAAACTGATGAAATTTGAAGTGAATATAAGTCTTCAAAAATCTGATGAAATTTGAAGTGAATATAAGTCTTCAAAAACTGATGAAATTTGAAGTGAATATAAGTCTTCGTAAAATCTGATGAAATTTGAAGTGAATATAAGTCTTCGAAAAATCTGATGAAATTTGAAGTGAATATAAGTCTTCAGAAAATCTATGAAATTTGAAGTGAATATAAGTCTTCTAAAATCTGATGAAATTTGAAGTGAATATAAGTCTTCAAAAATCTGATGAAATTTGAAGTGAATATAAGTCTTCGAAAATCTGATGAAATTTGAAGTGAATATAAGTCTTCGAAAATCTGATGAAATTTGAAGTGAATATAAGTCTTCAAAAAATCTGATGAAATTTGAAGTGAATATAAGTCTTCGAAAATCTGATGAAATTTGAAGTGAATATAAGTCTTCGTAAATCTGATGAAATTTGAAGTGAATATAAGTCTTCAAAAATCTGATGAAATTTGAAGTGAATATAAGTCTTAAAAATTGATGAAATTTGAAGTGAATATAAGTCTTCAAAAATCTGATGAAATTTGAAGTGAATATAAGTCTTTAAAACTGATGAAATTTGAAGTGAATATAAGTCTTCAAAATCTGATGAAATTTGAAGTGAATATAAGTCTTCGTAAAATCTGATGAAATTTGAAGTGAATATAAGTCTTCGAAAACTGATGAAATTTGAAGTGAATATAAGTCTTCAAAATCTGATGAAATTTGAAGTGAATATAAGTCTTCGTAAAATCTGATGAAATTTGAAGTGAATATAAGTCTTCAAAAATCTGATGAAATTTGAAGTGAATATAAGTCTTCAAAAACTGATGAAATTTGAAGTGAATATAAGTCTTCTAAATCTGATGAAATTTGAAGTGAATATAAGTCTTCAAAAATCTGATGAAATTTGAAGTGAATATAAGTCTTCTAAAAATGATGAAATTTGAAGTGAATATAAGTCTTTAAAAATCATGAAATTTGAAGTGAATATAAGTCTTCAAAATCTGATGAAATTTGAAGTGAATATAAGTCTCAAAAATCTGATGAAATTTGAAGTGAATATAAGTCTTCGTAAAATCTGATGAAATTTGAAGTGAATATAAGTCTTCAAAAAATCGATGAAATTTGAAGTGAATATAAGTCTTCTAAAACTGATGAAATTTGAAGTGAATATAAGTCTTCAAAAATCTGATGAAATTTGAAGTGAATATAAGTCTTCTAAAATCTGATGAAATTTGAAGTGAATATAAGTCTTCGTAAAACTGATGAAATTTGAAGTGAATATAAGTCTTCTAAATCTGATGAAATTTGAAGTGAATATAAGTCTTCAAAATCTGATGAAATTTGAAGTGAATATAAGTCTTCGTAAAATCATGAAATTTGAAGTGAATATAAGTCTTTAAAATGATGAAATTTGAAGTGAATATAAGTCTCTAAAATTTGATGAAATTTGAAGTGAATATAAGTCTCAAAAAATCTGATGAAATTTGAAGTGAATATAAGTCTTCGAAAATCTGATGAAATTTGAAGTGAATATAAGTCTTCTAAAATCTGATGAAATTTGAAGTGAATATAAGTCTTCTAAAATGATGAAATTTGAAGTGAATATAAGTCTTCGTAAAATCTGATGAAATTTGAAGTGAATATAAGTCTTCGTAAAATCGATGAAATTTGAAGTGAATATAAGTCTTCGTAAAATCTGATGAAATTTGAAGTGAATATAAGTCTTCGTAAAATTGATGAAATTTGAAGTGAATATAAGTCTTCGAAAATCTGATGAAATTTGAAGTGAATATAAGTCTTAAAAATCTGATGAAATTTGAAGTGAATATAAGTCTTCGAAAATCTGATGAAATTTGAAGTGAATATAAGTCTTCAAAAATCTGATGAAATTTGAAGTGAATATAAGTCTTCAAAATCTGATGAAATTTGAAGTGAATATAAGTCTTCGAAAATCGATGAAATTTGAAGTGAATATAAGTCTTCAAAATCTGATGAAATTTGAAGTGAATATAAGTCTTCAGAAAATCTGATGAAATTTGAAGTGAATATAAGTCTTCAGAAAATCTGATGAAATTTGAAGTGAATATAAGTCTTCAAAAATCTGATGAAATTTGAAGTGAATATAAGTCTCGTAAAATCGATGAAATTTGAAGTGAATATAAGTCTTAAAAACTGATGAAATTTGAAGTGAATATAAGTCTTCGAAAATCTGATGAAATATGAAGTGAATATAAGTCTTTCGAAAATCTGATGAAATTTGAAGTGAATATAAGTCTTCAAAAAATCTGATGAAATTTGAAGTGAATATAAGTCTTCGAAAATCATGAAATTTGAAGTGAATATAAGTCTTCGTAAAATCTGATGAAATTTGAAGTGAATATAAGTCTTCGTAAAATCTGATGAAATTTGAAGTGAATATAAGTCTTAAAAAATGATGAAATTTGAAGTGAATATAAGTCTTCGTAAATCTGATGAAATTTGAAGTGAATATAAGTCTTCTAAAAATCGATGAAATTTGAAGTGAATATAAGTCTCGAAAATCTGATGAAATTTGAAGTGAATATAAGTCTTCGAAAATCTGATGAAATTTGAAGTGAATATAAGTCTTCAAAAATCTGATGAAATTTGAAGTGAATATAAGTCTTCGTAAAATGATGAAATTTGAAGTGAATATAAGTCTTCGAAAATCATGAAATTTGAAGTGAATATAAGTCTTCGAAAACTGATGAAATTTGAAGTGAATATAAGTCTTCAAAATCTGATGAAATTTGAAGTGAATATAAGTCTTCAAAATCTGATGAAATTTGAAGTGAATATAAGTCTTCTAAAAATCGATGAAATTTGAAGTGAATATAAGTCTTAAAATCTGATGAAATTTGAAGTGAATATAAGTCTCGAAAATCTGATGAAATTTGAAGTGAATATAAGTCTTCAAAAATCTGATGAAATTTGAAGTGAATATAAGTCTTCAAAAATCTGATGAAATTTGAAGTGAATATAAGTCTTTAAAATCTGATGAAATTTGAAGTGAATATAAGTCTTCAAAAATGATGAAATTTGAAGTGAATATAAGTCTTCAAAAATGATGAAATTTGAAGTGAATATAAGTCTTCTAAAATCTGATGAAATTTGAAGTGAATATAAGTCTTCGTAAAATCTGATGAAATTTGAAGTGAATATAAGTCTTCAAAATCGATGAAATTTGAAGTGAATATAAGTCTCGTAAAAATGAAATTTGAAGTGAATATAAGTCTTCAAAAATCTGATGAAATTTGAAGTGAATATAAGTCTTCAAAAATCTGATGAAATTTGAAGTGAATATAAGTCTTCTAAAATCTGATGAAATTTGAAGTGAATATAAGTCTTCGAAAATCTGATGAAATTTGAAGTGAATATAAGTCTTCGTAAAACTGATGAAATTTGAAGTGAATATAAGTCTTCAAAAATCTGATGAAATTTGAAGTGAATATAAGTCTTCGAAAATGATGAAATTTGAAGTGAATATAAGTCTTCAAAACTGATGAAATTTGAAGTGAATATAAGTCTTCGTAAAATCTGATGAAATTTGAAGTGAATATAAGTCTTCTAAAATCTGATGAAATTTGAAGTGAATATAAGTCTCGTAAAATCGATGAAATTTGAAGTGAATATAAGTCTTCGTAAAATCTGATGAAATTTGAAGTGAATATAAGTCTTCAAAAATCTGATGAAATTTGAAGTGAATATAAGTCTTCGAAAATCTGATGAAATTTGAAGTGAATATAAGTCTTCTAAAATCTGATGAAATTTGAAGTGAATATAAGTCTTCGTAAAATCTGATGAAATTTGAAGTGAATATAAGTCTTCGTAAAATCTGATGAAATTTGAAGTGAATATAAGTCTTCTAAAATCTGATGAAATTTGAAGTGAATATAAGTCTTCAAAAATCATGAAATTTGAAGTGAATATAAGTCTTCTAAAATCTGATGAAATTTGAAGTGAATATAAGTCTTCGAAAATCTGATGAAATTTGAAGTGAATATAAGTCTTCGAAAATCTGATGAAATTTGAAGTGAATATAAGTCTTCAAAAATCTGATGAAATTTGAAGTGAATATAAGTCTTCGAAAATCATGAAATTTGAAGTGAATATAAGTCTTCGTAAAATCTGATGAAATTTGAAGTGAATATAAGTCTTCAAAAATCTGATGAAATTTGAAGTGAATATAAGTCTTCGAAAATCTGATGAAATTTGAAGTGAATATAAGTCTTCAGAAAATCTGATGAAATTTGAAGTGAATATAAGTCTCGAAAATCTGATGAAATTTGAAGTGAATATAAGTCTTCAAAAATCTGATGAAATTTGAAGTGAATATAAGTCTTCGAAAATGATGAAATTTGAAGTGAATATAAGTCTTCGTAAATCTGATGAAATTTGAAGTGAATATAAGTCTTCAAAATCTGATGAAATTTGAAGTGAATATAAGTTCTAAAATCTGATGAAATTTGAAGTGAATATAAGTCTTCGTAAAACTGATGAAATTTGAAGTGAATATAAGTCTTCGAAAATCTGATGAAATTTGAAGTGAATATAAGTCTTTAAAATCTGATGAAATTTGAAGTGAATATAAGTCTTCAAAAACTGATGAAATTTGAAGTGAATATAAGTCTTCGAAAACTGATGAAATTTGAAGTGAATATAAGTCTTCGTAAAATGATGAAATTTGAAGTGAATATAAGTCTTCAAAAATCTGATGAAATTTGAAGTGAATATAAGTCTTAAAAATCTGATGAAATTTGAAGTGAATATAAGTCTTCAAAATCTGATGAAATTTGAAGTGAATATAAGTCTTCGTAAAATCTGATGAAATTTGAAGTGAATATAAGTCTTCGAAAATCTGATGAAATTTGAAGTGAATATAAGTCTTCAGAAAATCTGATGAAATTTGAAGTGAATATAAGTCTCAAAAACTGATGAAATTTGAAGTGAATATAAGTCTTTAAAATCTGATGAAATTTGAAGTGAATATAAGTCTTCTAAAATCTGATGAAATTTGAAGTGAATATAAGTCTTAAAAATCTGATGAAATTTGAAGTGAATATAAGTCTTCGAAAATCTGATGAAATTTGAAGTGAATATAAGTCTTCAAAATCTGATGAAATTTGAAGTGAATATAAGTCTTCTAAAATCTGATGAAATTTGAAGTGAATATAAGTCTTCGAAAATCTGATGAAATTTGAAGTGAATATAAGTCTTCGAAAATCTGATGAAATTTGAAGTGAATATAAGTCTTCAAAAATCTGATGAAATTTGAAGTGAATATAAGTCTTCAAAAATGATGAAATTTGAAGTGAATATAAGTCTTCGTAAAATCATGAAATTTGAAGTGAATATAAGTCTTCGTAAAATCTGATGAAATTTGAAGTGAATATAAGTCTTCGAAAATCTGATGAAATTTGAAGTGAATATAAGTCTTCAAAAACTGATGAAATTTGAAGTGAATATAAGTCTTTAAAAACTGATGAAATTTGAAGTGAATATAAGTCTTCGTAAAATCTGATGAAATTGAAGTGAATATAAGTCTTCGAAAATCTGATGAAATTTGAAGTGAATATAAGTCTTCGAAAACTGATGAAATTTGAAGTGAATATAAGTCTTCAAAAAACTGATGAAATTTGAAGTGAATATAAGTCTTCGAAAATGATGAAATTTGAAGTGAATATAAGTCTTCTAAAATCGATGAAATTTGAAGTGAATATAAGTCTTCGAAAATCTGATGAAATTTGAAGTGAATATAAGTCTTCGTAAAATCTGATGAAATTTGAAGTGAATATAAGTCTTCAAAAAACTGATGAAATTTGAAGTGAATATAAGTCTTCTAAAATCTGATGAAATTTGAAGTGAATATAAGTCTTCGAAAATCTGATGAAATTTGAAGTGAATATAAGTCTTCGAAAATGATGAAATTTGAAGTGAATATAAGTCTTCGTAAAATGATGAAATTTGAAGTGAATATAAGTCTTCAAAAAATCATGAAATTTGAAGTGAATATAAGTCTTCGTAAAATCTGATGAAATTTGAAGTGAATATAAGTCTTCGTAAAATCTGATGAAATTTGAAGTGAATATAAGTCTTCAAAAATCTGATGAAATTTGAAGTGAATATAAGTCTTCGTAAATCTGATGAAATTTGAAGTGAATATAAGTCTTCAAAAAATGATGAAATTTGAAGTGAATATAAGTCTTCGTAAAATCTGATGAAATTTGAAGTGAATATAAGTCTTCAAAAATCGATGAAATTTGAAGTGAATATAAGTCTTCAAAAATCTGATGAAATTTGAAGTGAATATAAGTCTTCGAAAATCTGATGAAATTTGAAGTGAATATAAGTCTTCGTAAAATCTGATGAAATTTGAAGTGAATATAAGTCTTCAAAAATCTGATGAAATTTGAAGTGAATATAAGTCTTCGAAAACTGATGAAATTTGAAGTGAATATAAGTCTTCGTAAAATCTGATGAAATTTGAAGTGAATATAAGTCTTCAAAAATGATGAAATTTGAAGTGAATATAAGTCTTTAAAACTGATGAAATTTGAAGTGAATATAAGTCTTAAAAATGATGAAATTTGAAGTGAATATAAGTCTTCGTAAAATCTGATGAAATTTGAAGTGAATATAAGTCTTCGTAAAATCGATGAAATTTGAAGTGAATATAAGTCTTCAAAAATCTGATGAAATTTGAAGTGAATATAAGTCTTCGTAAAAATCATGAAATTTGAAGTGAATATAAGTCTTCAAAAAATGATGAAATTTGAAGTGAATATAAGTCTTAAAATCTGATGAAATTTGAAGTGAATATAAGTCTTCGAAAACTGATGAAATTTGAAGTGAATATAAGTCTTCGAAAATCTGATGAAATTTGAAGTGAATATAAGTCTTCAAAAATCTGATGAAATTTGAAGCGAATATAAGTCTTCCAAAAATATGATGAAATTTGAAGTGAATATAAGTCTTCATAAAATCTGATGAAATTTGAAGTGAATATAAGTCTTCCAAAAATCTGATGAAATATGAAGTGAATATAAGTCTTCAGAAAATCTGATGAAATTTGAAGTGAATATAAGTCTTCCAAAAATCTGATGAAATTTGAAGTGAATATAAGTCTTCTGAAAATCTGATGAAATTTGAAGTGAATATAAGTCTACAAAAATCTGATGAAATTTGAAGTGAATATAAGTCTTCTAAAACTGATGAAATTTGAAGTGAATATAAGTCTTCAAAAATCTGATGAAATTTGAAGTGAATATAAGTCTTCGAAAATCTGATGAAATTTGAAGTGAATATAAGTCTTCGAAAATTGATGAAATTTGAAGTGAATATAAGTCTTCGTAAAATCTGATGAAATTTGAAGTGAATATAAGTCTTCAAAAATCTGATGAAATTTGAAGTGAATATAAGTCTCAAAAATCTGATGAAATTTGAAGTGAATATAAGTCTTCAAAATCTGATGAAATTTGAAGTGAATATAAGTCTTCGTAAAATCTGATGAAATTTGAAGTGAATATAAGTCTTCGTAAAATGATGAAATTTGAAGTGAATATAAGTCTTCAAAAATCTGATGAAATTTGAAGTGAATATAAGTCTTCAAAATCTGATGAAATTTGAAGTGAATATAAGTCTTCAAAATCATGAAATTTGAAGTGAATATAAGTCTTCAAAAACTGATGAAATTTGAAGTGAATATAAGTCTTCGTAAATCTGATGAAATTTGAAGTGAATATAAGTCTTCGAAAATCATGAAATTTGAAGTGAATATAAGTCTTCGTAAAATCTGATGAAATTTGAAGTGAATATAAGTCTTCAAAAATGATGAAATTTGAAGTGAATATAAGTCTTCAGAAAACTGATGAAATTTGAAGTGAATATAAGTCTTCGAAAATCTGATGAAATTTGAAGTGAATATAAGTCTTCGTAAAATCTGATGAAATTTGAAGTGAATATAAGTCTTCAAAAAATCGATGAAATTTGAAGTGAATATAAGTCTTCAAAAACTGATGAAATTTGAAGTGAATATAAGTCTTCGTAAAAATGATGAAATTTGAAGTGAATATAAGTCTTCGTAAAACTGATGAAATTTGAAGTGAATATAAGTCTCGTAAAATCATGAAATTTGAAGTGAATATAAGTCTTCAAAAATCATGAAATTTGAAGTGAATATAAGTCTTCGAAAATCTGATGAAATTTGAAGTGAATATAAGTCTTCAAAAATGATGAAATTTGAAGTGAATATAAGTCTTCAAAAATGATGAAATTTGAAGTGAATATAAGTCTTCAAAAATCTGATGAAATTTGAAGTGAATATAAGTCTTCAAAAAATCTGATGAAATTTGAAGTGAATATAAGTCTTCGAAAATCTGATGAAATTTGAAGTGAATATAAGTCTCGTAAAATGATGAAATTTGAAGTGAATATAAGTCTTCGTAAAAATGATGAAATTTGAAGTGAATATAAGTCTTCGTAAAATGATGAAATTTGAAGTGAATATAAGTCTTCAAAAATCTGATGAAATTTGAAGTGAATATAAGTCTTTAAAACTGATGAAATTTGAAGTGAATATAAGTCTTCGTAAAATCTGATGAAATTTGAAGTGAATATAAGTCTTCGTAAAATCTGATGAAATTTGAAGTGAATATAAGTCTTCAAAATCTGATGAAATTTGAAGTGAATATAAGTCTTAAAATCTGATGAAATTTGAAGTGAATATAAGTCTTCGAAAATCTGATGAAATTTGAAGTGAATATAAGTCTTCAAAACTGATGAAATTTGAAGTGAATATAAGTCTTCGTAAAACTGATGAAATTTGAAGTGAATATAAGTCTTCAAAATCATGAAATTTGAAGTGAATATAAGTCTTCGAAAATGATGAAATTTGAAGTGAATATAAGTCTTCGAAAATCTGATGAAATTTGAAGTGAATATAAGTCTTCAAAAATCATGAAATTTGAAGTGAATATAAGTCTTCGTAAAATCTGATGAAATTTGAAGTGAATATAAGTCTTCGTAAAATCTGATGAAATTTGAAGTGAATATAAGTCTTAAAACTGATGAAATTTGAAGTGAATATAAGTCTCAAAAACTGATGAAATTTGAAGTGAATATAAGTCTTCGTAAAATCTGATGAAATTTGAAGTGAATATAAGTCTTCGTAAAATCGATGAAATTTGAAGTGAATATAAGTCTTAAAAATCTGATGAAATTTGAAGTGAATATAAGTCTTCAAAAATCTGATGAAATTTGAAGTGAATATAAGTCTTCAAAACTGATGAAATTTGAAGTGAATATAAGTCTTCGTAAAATCTGATGAAATTTGAAGTGAATATAAGTCTCGTAAAATCTGATGAAATTTGAAGTGAATATAAGTCTTAAAATATGAAATTTGAAGTGAATATAAGTCTCAAAAAACTGATGAAATTTGAAGTGAATATAAGTCTTCGAAAATCATGAAATTTGAAGTGAATATAAGTCTCAGAAAATCTGATGAAATTTGAAGTGAATATAAGTCTTCGTAAAATGATGAAATTTGAAGTGAATATAAGTCTTCGTAAAATCTGATGAAATTTGAAGTGAATATAAGTCTTCGTAAAACTGATGAAATTTGAAGTGAATATAAGTCTTAAAAATCTGATGAAATTTGAAGTGAATATAAGTCTTCGAAAATCTGATGAAATTTGAAGTGAATATAAGTCTTCGAAAATCTGATGAAATTTGAATATAAGTCTTCGTAAAATCTGATGAAATTTGAAGTGAATATAAGTCTTCAAAAACTGATGAAATTTGAAGTGAATATAAGTCTTCAAAAATCTGATGAAATTTGAAGTGAATATAAGTCTTCGAAAATCTGATGAAATTTGAAGTGAATATAAGTCTCGAAAATCTGATGAAATTTGAAGTGAATATAAGTCTTCGTAAAATCTGAAATTTGAAGTGAATATAAGTCTTCGTAAAATCTGATGAAATTTGAAGTGAATATAAGTCTTCGAAAATCTGATGAAATTTGAAGTGAATATAAGTCTTCGAAAATATGATGAAATTTGAAGTGAATATAAGTCTTAAAATCTGATGAAATTTGAAGTGAATATAAGTCTTCAAAAATCATGAAATTTGAATATTCTGAAATTGAAGTGAATATAAGTCTCTAAAATCTGATGAAATTTGAAGTGAATATAAGTCTTCTAAAACTGATGAAATTTGAAGTGAATATAAGTCTTCGAAAATCTGATGAAATTTGAAGTGAATATAAGTCTTCGTAAAATCTGATGAAATTTGAAGTGAATATAAGTCTTCAAAATCTGATGAAATTTGAAGTGAATATAAGTCTTCTAAAATCTGATGAAATTTGAAGTGAATATAAGTCTTCGTAAAATCTGATGAAATTTGAAGTGAATATAAGTCTTAAAATCTGATGAAATTTGAAGTGAATATAAGTCTTAAAAACTGATGAAATTTGAAGTGAATATAAGTCTTCAAAATGATGAAATTTGAAGTGAATATAAGTCTTCAAAATCATGAAATTTGAAGTGAATATAAGTCTTCTAAAATCTGATGAAATTTGAAGTGAATATAAGTCTTCTAAAATCATGAAATTTGAAGTGAATATAAGTCTTCGTAAAATCTGATGAAATTTGAAGTGAATATAAGTCTTCGTAAAATCTGATGAAATTTGAAGTGAATATAAGTCTTCAAAAATCATGAAATTTGAAGTGAATATAAGTCTTCGAAAATCTGATGAAATTTGAAGTGAATATAAGTCTTCTAAAAATCTGATGAAATTTGAAGTGAATATAAGTCTTCAAAAATCATGAAATTTGAAGTGAATATAAGTCTTCGAAAATCTGATGAAATTTGAAGTGAATATAAGTCTTCAAAAATCATGAAATTTGAAGTGAATATAAGTCTTTAAAATCTGATGAAATTTGAAGTGAATATAAGTCTAAAAATGATGAAATTTGAAGTGAATATAAGTCTCAAAAATCTGATGAAATTTGAAGTGAATATAAGTCTTAAAATCTGATGAAATTTGAAGTGAATATAAGTCTTAAAAATCTGATGAAATTTGAAGTGAATATAAGTCTTCGTAAAATCATGAAATTTGAAGTGAATATAAGTCTTTAAAAACTGATGAAATTTGAAGTGAATATAAGTCTTCGTAAAATGATGAAATTTGAAGTGAATATAAGTCTTTAAAAATCGATGAAATTTGAAGTGAATATAAGTCTTCGTAAAATGATGAAATTTGAAGTGAATATAAGTCTTCAAAAATCTGATGAAATTTGAAGTGAATATAAGTCTTCAAAAATCTGATGAAATTTGAAGTGAATATAAGTCTTCGTAAAATCTGATGAAATTTGAAGTGAATATAAGTCTTCGTAAAATGATGAAATTTGAAGTGAATATAAGTCTTCGAAAATCTGATGAAATTTGAAGTGAATATAAGTCTTCAAAAATCTGATGAAATTTGAAGTGAATATAAGTCTTCTAAAACTGATGAAATTTGAAGTGAATATAAGTCTTCGTAAAATCTGATGAAATTTGAAGTGAATATAAGTCTTCTAAAATCTGATGAAATTTGAAGTGAATATAAGTCTTAAAATCTGATGAAATTTGAAGTGAATATAAGTCTTCGTAAAATCTGATGAAATTTGAAGTGAATATAAGTCTTCAAAATGATGAAATTTGAAGTGAATATAAGTCTTCGTAAAATCTGATGAAATTTGAAGTGAATATAAGTCTTCGAAAATCTGATGAAATTTGAAGTGAATATAAGTCTTCGAAAATCTGATGAAATTTGAAGTGAATATAAGTCTTCAAAATCTGATGAAATTTGAAGTGAATATAAGTCTTCGTAATGAAATTGAAGTGAATATAAGTCTTCAAAATCATGAAATTTGAAGTGAATATAAGAAAATCATGAAATTTGAAGTGAATATAAGTCTTCAAAACTGATGAAATTTGAAGTGAATATAAGTCTTCGTAAAATCTGATGAAATTTGAAGTGAATATAAGTCTTCTAAAAATCTGATGAAATTTGAAGTGAATATAAGTCTCGTAAAATCATGAAATTTGAAGTGAATATAAGTCTTCAAAATGATGAAATTTGAAGTGAATATAAGTCTTCGTAAAATCTGATGAAATTTGAAGTGAATATAAGTCTTCTAAAATCTGATGAAATTTGAAGTGAATATAAGTCTTCTAAAAACTGATGAAATTTGAAGTGAATATAAGTCTTCAAAAATGAAATTTGAAGTGAATATAAGTCTTCGAAAATCTGATGAAATTTGAAGTGAATATAAGTCTTCGTAAATCTGATGAAATTTGAAGTGAATATAAGTCTTCAAAAATGATGAAATTTGAAGTGAATATAAGTCTTCAAAAATCGATGAAATTTGAAGTGAATATAAGTCTTAAAAAATCATGAAATTTGAAGTGAATATAAGTCTTCGTAAAACTGATGAAATTTGAAGTGAATATAAGTCTTCAAAACTGATGAAATTTGAAGTGAATATAAGTCTTCGTAAAATCTGATGAAATTTGAAGTGAATATAAGTCTTCAAAAATCTGATGAAATTTGAAGTGAATATAAGTCTCTAAAATCTGATGAAATTTGAAGTGAATATAAGTCTTCGTAAAATCATGAAATTTGAAGTGAATATAAGTCTTCTAAAATCTGATGAAATTTGAAGTGAATATAAGTCTCTAAAATGATGAAATTTGAAGTGAATATAAGTCTTTAAAACTGATGAAATTTGAAGTGAATATAAGTCTTCGAAAATCTGATGAAATTTGAAGTGAATATAAGTCTTCGTAAAATCGATGAAATTTGAAGTGAATATAAGTCTTCGAAAATCTGATGAAATTTGAAGTGAATATAAGTCTTCAAAAATCTGATGAAATTTGAAGTGAATATAAGTCTTCAAAAATGATGAAATTTGAAGTGAATATAAGTCTTCGTAAACTGATGAAATTTGAAGTGAATATAAGTCTTCAAAAACTGATGAAATTTGAAGTGAATATAAGTCTTCGTAAACTGATGAAATTTGAAGTGAATATAAGTCTTTAGAAAATCGATGAAATTTGAAGTGAATATAAGTCTTCGTAAAATTGATGAAATTTGAAGTGAATATAAGTCTTCGTAAAAATGATGAAATTTGAAGTGAATATAAGTCTTCGTAAAATCTGATGAAATTTGAAGTGAATATAAGTCTTCAAAAACTGATGAAATTTGAAGTGAATATAAGTCTTCAGAAAATCTGATGAAATTTGAAGTGAATATAAGTCTTCGTAAAACTGATGAAATTTGAAGTGAATATAAGTCTTCGTAAAATCGAAATTTGAAGTGAATATAAGTCTTCAAAAATCTGATGAAATTTGAAGTGAATATAAGTCTTCAAAAATCTGATGAAATTTGAAGTGAATATAAGTCTTCAAAAATTGATGAAATTTGAAGTGAATATAAGTCTTCGTAAAACTGATGAAATTTGAAGTGAATATAAGTCTCAAAAATCATGAAATTTGAAGTGAATATAAGTCTTCGAAAACTGATGAAATTTGAAGTGAATATAAGTCTTCAAAAATCTGATGAAATTTGAAGTGAATATAAGTCTTCAAAAATCTGATGAAATTTGAAGTGAATATAAGTCTTCGTAAAATCTGATGAAATTTGAAGTGAATATAAGTCTTCGTAAAAATCGATGAAATTTGAAGTGAATATAAGTCTTCGTAAAATCGATGAAATTTGAAGTGAATATAAGTCTTCAAAAATCATGAAATTTGAAGTGAATATAAGTCTTCAGAAAATCTGATGAAATTTGAAGTGAATATAAGTCTTCGAAAATCTGATGAAATTTGAAGTGAATATAAGTCTTCTAAAATCATGAAATTTGAAGTGAATATAAGTCTTTAAAAATCTGATGAAATTTGAAGTGAATATAAGTCTTCGAAAATCGATGAAATTTGAAGTGAATATAAGTCTCGTAAAATCTGATGAAATTTGAAGTGAATATAAGTCTTCAAAATCGATGAAATTTGAAGTGAATATAAGTCTTCGTAAAACTGATGAAATTTGAAGTGAATATAAGTCTTCGTAAAATCTGATGAAATTTGAAGTGAATATAAGTCTTCTAAAATCTGATGAAATTTGAAGTGAATATAAGTCTTCGAAAATCTGATGAAATTTGAAGTGAATATAAGTCTTCAAAAATCATGAAATTTGAAGTGAATATAAGTCTTCGTAAAATCGATGAAATTTGAAGTGAATATAAGTCTTCAAAACTGATGAAATTTGAAGTGAATATAAGTCTTCAAAAATTGAAATTTGAAGTGAATATAAGTCTTCGAAAATCTGATGAAATTTGAAGTGAATATAAGTCTTCAAAAATCTGATGAAATTTGAAGTGAATATAAGTCTTCGTAAAACTGATGAAATTTGAAGTGAATATAAGTCTTCAAAATGATGAAATTTGAAGTGAATATAAGTCTTCGAAAATCTGATGAAATTTGAAGTGAATATAAGTCTTCGAAAATCTGATGAAATTTGAAGTGAATATAAGTCTTCGAAAAACTGATGAAATTTGAAGTGAATATAAGTCTTCAAAAATCTGATGAAATTTGAAGTGAATATAAGTCTTCGTAAAATCATGAAATTTGAAGTGAATATAAGTCTTCAGAAAACTGATGAAATTTGAAGTGAATATAAGTCTTCGTAAAATCTGATGAAATTTGAAGTGAATATAAGTCTTCAAAAATGATGAAATTTGAAGTGAATATAAGTCTTCGTAAAATCGATGAAATTTGAAGTGAATATAAGTCTTCAGAAAATCTGATGAAATTTGAAGTGAATATAAGTCTTCGTAAATCTGATGAAATTTGAAGTGAATATAAGTCTTCAAAAACTGATGAAATTTGAAGTGAATATAAGTCTTCGAAAATCTGATGAAATTTGAAGTGAATATAAGTCTTCGTAAAAACTGATGAAATTTGAAGTGAATATAAGTCTTCAAAATCTGATGAAATTTGAAGTGAATATAAGTCTTCGAAAACTGATGAAATTTGAAGTGAATATAAGTCTTCGAAAATGATGAAATTTGAAGTGAATATAAGTCTCGTAAAATCTGATGAAATTTGAAGTGAATATAAGTCTTCAAAAATCTGATGAAATTTGAAGTGAATATAAGTCTTCAAAAATCTGATGAAATTTGAAGTGAATATAAGTCTTCTAAAATCTGATGAAATTTGAAGTGAATATAAGTCTTCAAAAATCTGATGAAATTTGAAGTGAATATAAGTCTTCGAAAATCTGATGAAATTTGAAGTGAATATAAGTCTTCGAAAAATCTGATGAAATTTGAAGTGAATATAAGTCTTCAAAATCTGATGAAATTTGAAGTGAATATAAGTCTTCAAAAACTGATGAAATTTGAAGTGAATATAAGTCTTCAAAAACTGATGAAATTTGAAGTGAATATAAGTCTTCGAAAATCTGATGAAATTTGAAGTGAATATAAGTCTTCAAAAATCTGATGAAATTGAAGTGAATATAAGTCTTCGTAAAATCATGAAATTTGAAGTGAATATAAGTCTTCAAAAAACTGATGAAATTTGAAGTGAATATAAGTCTCAAATCGATGAAATTTGAAGTGAATATAAGTCTTCGAAAATCTGATGAAATTTGAAGTGAATATAAGTCTTCGAAAATCATGAAATTTGAAGTGAATATAAGTCTTCAAAAATCTGATGAAATTTGAAGTGAATATAAGTCTTCGAAAATCTGATGAAATTTGAAGTGAATATAAGTCTTCGTAAAATCTGATGAAATTTGAAGTGAATATAAGTCTTCGAAAATCTGATGAAATTTGAAGTGAATATAAGTCTTCGTAAAATCATGAAATTTGAAGTGAATATAAGTCTTTAAAAATCATGAAATTTGAAGTGAATATAAGTCTTCGTAAAATCTGATGAAATTTGAAGTGAATATAAGTCTTCAAAAATGATGAAATTTGAAGTGAATATAAGTCTTCGAAAATCTGATGAAATTTGAAGTGAATATAAGTCTTCGAAAATCATGAAATTTGAAGTGAATATAAGTCTTCAAAAAATGATGAAATTTGAAGTGAATATAAGTCTTCGAAAACTGATGAAATTTGAAGTGAATATAAGTCTTCAAAAATCTGATGAAATTTGAAGTGAATATAAGTCTTCGTAAAATCTGATGAAATTTGAAGTGAATATAAGTCTTCGTAAAACTGATGAAATTTGAAGTGAATATAAGTCTTCGTAAAATCTGATGAAATTTGAAGTGAATATAAGTCTTTAAAACTGATGAAATTTGAAGTGAATATAAGTCTTCAAAAATCTGATGAAATTTGAAGTGAATATAAGTCTTCGAAAATCTGATGAAATTTGAAGTGAATATAAGTCTTCGTAAAATCTGATGAAATTTGAAGTGAATATAAGTCTTCGTAAAATCTGATGAAATTTGAAGTGAATATAAGTCTTCTAAAATCTTGATGAAATTTGAAGTGAATATAAGTCTTCAAAAATCTGATGAAATTTGAAGTGAATATAAGTCTTCAAAATTGATGAAATTTGAAGTGAATATAAGTCTTCAAAAACTGATGAAATTTGAAGTGAATATAAGTCTTCGAAAACTGATGAAATTTGAAGTGAATATAAGTCTTCAAAAATCTGATGAAATTTGAAGTGAATATAAGTCTTCGTAAAACTGATGAAATTTGAAGTGAATATAAGTCTTCGAAAATCCGATGAAATTTGAAGTGAATATAAGTCTTCGTAAAATCTGATGAAATTTGAAGTGAATATAAGTCTTCAAAAAACTGATGAAATTTGAAGTGAATATAAGTCTTCAAAATCTGATGAAATTTGAAGTGAATATAAGTCTTCGAAAACTGATGAAATTTGAAGTGAATATAAGTCTTCGTAAACTGATGAAATTTGAAGTGAATATAAGTCTTCAAAAAATGATGAAATTTGAAGTGAATATAAGTCTTCAAAAATATGATGAAATTTGAAGTGAATATAAGTCTTCAAAATCTGATGAAATTTGAAGTGAATATAAGTCTTCTAAAATCATGAAATTTGAAGTGAATATAAGTCTTCGTAAAATCTGATGAAATTTGAAGTGAATATAAGTCTTCAAAATCTGATGAAATTTGAAGTGAATATAAGTCTTCAAAAATCTGATGAAATTTGAAGTGAATATAAGTCTTCGTAAAACTGATGAAATTTGAAGTGAATATAAGTCAAAACTGATGAAATTTGAAGTGAATATAAGTCTTCAAAAATCTGATGAAATTTGAAGTGAATATAAGTCTTCGAAAATCATGAAATTTGAAGTGAATATAAGTCTTTAAAAACTGATGAAATTTGAAGTGAATATAAGTCTTCAAAAATCTGATGAAATTTGAAGTGAATATAAGTCTTCGTAAAATATGATGAAATTTGAAGTGAATATAAGTCTTCTAAAATCTGATGAAATTTGAAGTGAATATAAGTCTTCAAAAATCTGATGAAATTTGAAGTGAATATAAGTCTTCAGAAAACTGATGAAATTTGAAGTGAATATAAGTCTTCGAAAATCTGATGAAATTTGAAGTGAATATAAGTCTTCGAAAACTGATGAAATTTGAAGTGAATATAAGTCTTCGAAAAATCTGATGAAATTGAAGTGAATATAAGTCTTTAAAACTGATGAAATTTGAAGTGAATATAAGTCTTCAAAATCTGATGAAATTTGAAGTGAATATAAGTCTTCAAAAATCATGAAATTTGAAGTGAATATAAGTCTTCTAAAACTGATGAAATTTGAAGTGAATATAAGTCTTCAAAATCTGATGAAATTTGAAGTGAATATAAGTCTTCGTAAAATCTGATGAAATTTGAAGTGAATATAAGTCTTAAAACTGATGAAATTTGAAGTGAATATAAGTCTTCGTAAAATCATGAAATTTGAAGTGAATATAAGTCTTAAAAATGATGAAATTTGAAGTGAATATAAGTCTTCGTAAAATATGATGAAATTTGAAGTGAATATAAGTCTTCAAAAATCTGATGAAATTTGAAGTGAATATAAGTCTTAAAACTGATGAAATTTGAAGTGAATATAAGTCTTCGTAAAATCTGATGAAATTTGAAGTGAATATAAGTCTTCAAAACTGATGAAATTTGAAGTGAATATAAGTCTTCTAAAACTGATGAAATTTGAAGTGAATATAAGTCTTCGTAAAACTGATGAAATTTGAAGTGAATATAAGTCTTCGTAAAATCATGAAATTTGAAGTGAATATAAGTCTTCAAAATCTGATGAAATTTGAAGTGAATATAAGTCTTCTAAAATCTGATGAAATTTGAAGTGAATATAAGTCTTTAAAATCTGATGAAATTTGAAGTGAATATAAGTCTTCGTAAAATGATGAAATTTGAAGTGAATATAAGTCTTCGTAAAATCTGATGAAATTTGAAGTGAATATAAGTCTTCGTAAAATCATGAAATTTGAAGTGAATATAAGTCTTCGAAAATCTGATGAAATTTGAAGTGAATATAAGTCTTCAAAATCTGATGAAATTTGAAGTGAATATAAGTTCTCAAAAAATCAATGAAATTTGAAGTGAATATAAGTCTTCAAAATCGATGAAATTTGAAGTGAATATAAGTCTTCGTAAAATCTGATGAAATTTGAAGTGAATATAAGTCTCTAAAACTGATGAAATTTGAAGTGAATATAAGTCTTCGTAAAATCTGATGAAATTTGAAGTGAATATAAGTCTTCGTAAAATATGATGAAATTTGAAGTGAATATAAGTCTTCGAAAATCTGATGAAATTTGAAGTGAATATAAGTCTTAAAAAATCTGATGAAATTTGAAGTGAATATAAGTCTTAAAAACTGATGAAATTTGAAGTGAATATAAGTCTTGAAAATCTGATGAAATTTGAAGTGAATATAAGTCTTAAAAAATCTGATGAAATGAAGTGAATATAAGTCTTCGAAAAATCTGATGAAATTTGAAGTGAATATAAGTCTTCGAAAATCATGAAATTTGAAGTGAATATAAGTCTTCGAAAATCTGATGAAATTTGAAGTGAATATAAGTCTTCAAAATCTGATGAAATTTGAAGTGAATATAAGTCTTCGAAAATCTGAAAATTTGAAGTGAATATAAGTCTAAAAATCATGAAATTTGAAGTGAATAGTCTTCAAAACTGATGAAATTTGAAGTGAATATAAGTCTTCAAAAACTGATGAAATTTGAAGTGAATATAAGTCTTCAAAATCTGATGAAATTTGAAGTGAATATAAGTCTTCAAAATGATGAAATTTGAAGTGAATATAAGTCTTCAAAACTGATGAAATTTGAAGTGAATATAAGTCTTAAAAATGATGAAATTTGAAGTGAATATAAGTCTTCAAAATCTGATGAAATTTGAAGTGAATATAAGTCTTAAAATCTGATGAAATTTGAAGTGAATATAAGTCTTCTAAAATCTGATGAAATTTGAAGTGAATATAAGTCTTCAAAAATGATGAAATTTGAAGTGAATATAAGTCTTCGAAAATCGATGAAATTTGAAGTGAATATAAGTCTTCGAAAATCTGATGAAATTTGAAGTGAATATAAGTCTTCTAAAATGATGAAATTTGAAGTGAATATAAGTCTTCAAAAATCTGATGAAATTTGAAGTGAATATAAGTCTTCAAAAAATCATGAAATTTGAAGTGAATATAAGTCTTCAAAAATCTGATGAAATTTGAAGTGAATATAAGTCTCAGAAAATCTGATGAAATTTGAAGTGAATATAAGTCTTCAAAAACTGATGAAATTTGAAGTGAATATAAGTCTTTAAAATCTGATGAAATTTGAAGTGAATATAAGTCTTCGTAAAATCTGATGATATTTGAAGTGAATATAAGTCTTCAGAAAATATGATGAATTTGAAGTGAATATAAGTCTTCAGAAAATCTGAAGAAATTTGAAGTGAATATAAGTCTTCAGAAAATCCGATGAAATTTGAAGTGAATATAAGTCTTCAGAAAATCTGATGAAATTTGAAGTGAATATAAGTCTTCGTAAAACTGATGAAATTTGAAGTGAATATAAGTCTTCAAAAATTCTGGTTAAAGTTGAATTGAATATAGGTCTTCAAAAAGTTAGATGAAATTTGAAGTGAATATAAGTCTTCCGAAAATCTGATGAAATTTGAAGTGAATATAAGTCTTCAGAAAATCTGATGAAATTTGAAGTGAATATAAGTCTTCAAAAATGATGAAATTTGAAGTGAATATAAGTCTTCAGAAAATCTGAAGAAATTTGAAGTGAATATAAGTCTTCAGAAAATCTGACGAAATTTGAAGTGAATATAAGTCTTCAAAATCTGATGAAATTTGAAGTGAATATAAGTCTTCAAAAATCATGAAATTTGAAGTGAATATAAGTCTTCAAAAACTGATGAAATTTGAAGTGAATATAAGTCTTCATAAAACTGATGAAATTTGAAGTGAATATAAGTCTTCGTAAAATATGATGAAATTTGAAGTGAATATAAGTCTTCTAAAATCTGATGAAATTTGAAGTGAATATAAGTCTTCAAAAATTGATGAAATTTGAAGTGAATATAAGTCTTCTAGAAAATCATGAAATTTGAAGTGAATATAAGTCTTCGAAAATCTGATGAAATTTGAAGTGAATATAAGTCTTCAAAAATCTGATGAAATTTGAAGTGAATATAAGTCTCAAAAATCTATGAAATTTGAAGTGAATATAAGTCTTCAGAAAATCTGGTTAAAATTGAAGTGAATATAAGTCTTCAGAAAATCTGTTTAAAACTGAAGTGAATACAAGTCTACAAAAAATCTAATGAGATTTGAATTGAATAAAAGTCTTCAGAAAATCTGATGAAATTTGAAGTGAATATAAGTCTTCAGAAAATCTGATGAAATTTGAAGTGAATATAAGTCTTCATAAAATCTGGTGAAATTTGAAGTGAATATAAGTCTTCAGAAAATTAGATGAAATTTGAAGTGAATATAAGTCTTCAGAGAATCTGGTTAAAATTGAAGTTAATATAAGTCTTCATAAAATCTGATGAAATTTGAAGTGAATATAAGTCTCAGAAAATCTGGAGAAATTTGAAGTGAATATAAGTCTTCAAAAATCTGATGAAATTTGAAGTGAATATAAGTCTTCTAAAATTAGATGAAATTTGAAGTGAATATAAGTCTTCAGAAAATCTGTTGAAAATTGAAGTGAATATAAGTCTTCAGAAAATCTGATGACATTTGAAGTGAATATAAGTCTTCATAAATGCGATGAAATTTGAAGTGAATATAAGTCTTCGTAAAAATGATGAAATTTGAAGTGAATATAAGTCTCTAAAATCTGATGAAATTTGAAGTGAATATAAGTCTTCAGAAAATCTGATGAAATTTGAAGTGAATATAAGTCTTCGAAAACTGATGAAATTTGAAGTGAATATAGTCTCAAAATCTGATGAAATTTGAAGTGAATATAAATCTTCAAAAAATCTGATGAAATTTAAAGTGAATATAAGTCTTCACAAAATCTGATGAAATTTGAAGTGAATATAAGTCTTAGAAAATCTGATGAAATTTGAAGTGAATATAAGTCTTCGAAAATCTGATGAAATTTGAAGTGAATATAAGTCTTCAGAAAATCTGATGAAATTTGAAGTGAATATAAGTCTTCGTAAAACTGATGAAATTTGAAGTGAATATAAGTCTTCAGAAAATCTGATGAAATTTGAAGTGAATATAAGTCTTCAAAAATGATGAAATTTGAAGTGAATATAAGTCTTCGTAAAACTGATGAAATTTGAAGTGAATATAAGTCTTCAAAAAATGATGAAATTTGAAGTGAATATAAGTCTTCGAAAATCTGATGAAATTTGAAGTGAATATAAGTCTTCAAAAATCTGATGAAATTTGAAGTGAATATAAGTCTTAAAATCTGATGAAATTTGAAGTGAATATAAGTCTTCTAAAATCTGATGAAATTGAAGTGAATATAAGTCTTCTAAAACTGATGAAATTTGAAGTGAATATAAGTCTTCAAAAATGATGAAATTTGAAGTGAATATAAGTCTTCAAAAAACTGATGAAATTTGAAGTGAATATAAGTCTTCGAAAACTGATGAAATTTGAAGTGAATATAAGTCTTCGAAAACTGATGAAATTTGAAGTGAATATAAGTCTTCTAAAATATGATGAAATTTGAAGTGAATATAAGTCTTCAAAATCTGATGAAATTTGAAGTGAATATAAGTCTTCAAAAAATCGATGAAATTTGAAGTGAATATAAGTCTTCATAAAATCTGATGAAATTTGAAGTGAATATAAGTCTTAAAATCTGATGAAATTTGAAGTGAATATAAGTCTTCAGAAAATCTGATGAAATTTGAAGTGAATATAAGTCTTCGGAAAATCAGATGAAATTTCAAGTGAATATAAGTCTTCAGAAAATCTGATGAAATTTGAAGTGAATATAAGTCTTCAGAAAATCTGATGAAATTTGAAGTGAATATAAGTCTTCTAAAATGATGAAATTTGAAGTGAATATAAGTCTTCAAAAATGATGAAATTTAAGTGAATATAAGTCTTCGTAAAATCGATGAAATTTGAAGTGAATATAAGTCTTCTAAAATCTGATGAAATTTGAAGTGAATATAAGTCTTCTAAAATATGATGAAATTTATAAGTCTTAAAATCATGAAATTTGAAGTGAATAAAGTCTGAGAAAACTGGATGAAATTGAAGTGAACATAAAATCAATGAAATTTGAAGTGAATATAAGTTCTAAAAAATCATGAAATTTGAAGTGAATATAAGTCTTCTAAAAATCTGATGAAATTTGAAGTATATAAGTCTCGTAAAATCTGATGAAAATTGAAGTGAATATAAGTCTTCTAAAATAGATGAAATTGAAGTGAATATAATTCTAAAAATTTGATGAAATTTGAAGTGAATATAAGTCTTCAAAAAAATCAGATGAAATTTGAAGTGAATATAGTCTTTAAAAATATGATGAAATTTGAAGTGAATATAAGTCTTTCGAAAATTTGATGAAATGAAGTGAATATAAGTCTTCGAAAATGAAAATTGAAGTGATAATCTTCAGAAAATATGATGAAATTTGAAGTGAATATAAGTCTTCAAAATCAAGTTGAAATTTAGTGAATATAAGTCTTCAAAACTCGGAAATTTGAAGTGAATATAAGTCTTAAAAATATGATGAAATTTGAAGTGAATAAGTCAAGTCAAAACTGATGAAATTGAAGTGAATAAGTCTTCAAAACTGATGAAATTTGAAGTGAATATAAGTCTCTAAAATATGATGAAATTTGAAGTGAATATAAGTCTTCAAAAATCGATGAAATTTGAAGTGAATATAAGTCTAGAAAATCTGATGAAATTTAGTGAATATAAGTCTTTAAAATCCGATGAAATTTGAAGTGAATATAAGTCTTAAAAATCTGATGAAATTTGAAGTGAATATAAGTCTTTAAAAATCGATGAAATTTGAAGTGAATATAAGTCTCAGAAAATCATGAAATTTGAAGTGAATATAAGTCTTCAAAAATTGATGAAATTTGAAGTGAATATAAGTCTCAAAAATCTGATGAAATTTGAAGTGAATATAATTCTAAAAATGATGAAATTTGAAGTGAATATAAGTCTCTCGTAAAACGATGAAATTTGAAGTGAATATAAGTCTTCTAAAATCTGATGAAATTTGAAGTGAATATAAGTCTTCGTAAAACTGATGAAATTTGAAGTGAATATAAGTCTTCAAAAATCATGAAATTTGAAGTGAATATAAGTCTTCTAAAATCTGATGAAATTTGAAGTGAATATAAGTCTTCAAAATCATGAAATTTGAAGTGAATATAAGTCTTCTAAACTGATGAAATTTGAAGTGAATATAAGTCTTCAGAAAATATGATGAAATTTGAAGTGAATATAAGTCTCTAAAAATCATGAAATTTGAAGTGAATATAAGTCTCTCTAAAAACTGATGAAATTTGAAGTGAATAAGTCTTCGTAAAATCTGATGAAATTTGAAGTGAATATAAGTCTTCGTAAAATCTGATGAAATTTGAAGTGAATATAAGTCTTCAGAAAATCTGATGAAATTGAAGTGAATATAAGTCTTCGTAAAATGATGAAATTTGAAGTGAATATAAGTCTTCTAAAAACTGATGAAATTTGAAGTGAATATAAGTCTTCAAAAATCCATGAAATTTGAAGTGAATATAAGTCTTCAAAAAATCGATGAAATTTGAAGTGAATATAAGTTCTAAAATCGATGAAATTTGAAGTGAATATAAGTCTTCGTAAAATCGATGAAATTTGAAGTGAATATAAGTCTCGAAAATCAAGATGAAATTTAAGTGAATATAAGTCTTCTAAAACCGATGAAATTTGAAGTGAATATAAGTCTTAGAAAATCTGATGAAATTTGAAGTGAATATAAGTCTTCGAAAATCATGAAATTTGAAGTGATATAAGTCTTCAAAAATGAAATTTGAAGTGAATATAAGTCTCTAAAATTGATGAAATTTGAAGTGAATATAAGTCTTCGTAAAAATCGATGAAATTTGAAGTGAATATAAGTCTTTAGAAAATCTGATGAAATTTGAAGTGAATATAAGTCTTCTGAAAATCTGGTTAAAATTGAAGTGAACACAAGTCTTCAGAAAATATGATGAAAATTGAAGTGAATATAAGTCTCAAAATCGATGAAATTTGAAGTGAATATAACTCAAAAAATCTATGAAATTTGAAGTGAATATAAGTCTTCAGAAAATCTGATGAAATTTGAAGTGAATATAAGTCTTCAAAAATGATGAAATTTGAAGTGAATATAAGTCTTTCGAAAATCTATGAAATTTGAAGTGAATATAAGTCTTCAAAAAATGATGAAATTTGAAGTGAATATAAGTCTCGAAAATCTGATGAAATTTGGTGAATATAAGTCTTCGAAAAATCTGATGAAATTTGAAGTGAATATAAGTCTTCAAAACTGATGAAATTTGAAGTGAATATAGTCTTCAAAATCATGAAATTTGAAGTGAATATAAGTCTTCTAAAAACTGATGAAATTTGAAGTGAATATAAGTCTTCTAAAAATATGATGAAATTTGAAGTGAATATAAGTCTTCAGAAAATCGATGAAATTTGAAGTGAATATAAGTCTCAAAAACTGATGAAATTTGAAGTGAAATGTCTTCTAAAATCATGAAATTTGAAGTGAATATAAGTCTTCAAAAACTGATGAAATTTGAAGTGAATATAAGTCTTCAAAATCTGATGAAAATTGAAGTGAATATAAGTCTTCAAAAATATGAAATTTGAAGTGAATATAAGTCTCGAAAAACTGATGAAATTTGAAGTGAATATAAGTCTTCAAAAATCTATGAAATTTGAAGTGAATATAAGTCTTAAAAAACTGATGAAATTTGAAGTGAATATAAGTCTTAGAAAATCTGATGAAATTTGAAGTGAATAAGTCGTAAAATTCAGTGAATATAAGTCTTCAAAAATCTGATGAAATTTGAAGTGAATATAAGTCTTCAAAATCATGAAATTTGAAGTGAATATAAGTCTTCTAAAATCTGATGAAATTTGAAGTGAATATAAGTCTCTAAAATCTGATGAAATTTGAAGTGAATATAGTCTTCAAAAAATCATGAAATTTGAAGTGAATATAAGTCTTCGAAAATATGATGAAATTTGAAGTGAATATAAGTCTTCAGAAAATCTGATGAAATTTGAAGTGAATATAAGTCTTCGAAAATCTGATGAAAATTGAAGTGAATATAAGTCTTCAGAAAATATGATGAAATTTGAAGTGAATATAAGTCTTCTAAAAATCAGATGAAATTTAAGTGAATATAAGTCTTCAAAAAATCTGATGAAATTTGAAGTGAATATAAGTCTTCAGAAAATCTGATGAAATTTGAAGTGAATATAAGTCTTCTAAAAATCATGAAATTTGAAGTGAATAAGTCTCAAAAATATGATGAAATTTGAAGTGAATATAAGTCTTCAGAAAATCTGATGAAATTTGAAGTGAATATAAGTCTCTAAAAATCTGATGAAATTTGAAGTGAATATAAGTCTTCAGAAAATATGATGAAATTTGAAGTGAATATAAGTCTTCAGAAAATCTGATGAAATTTGAAGTGAATATAAGTCTTCAGAAAATATGATGAAATTTGAAGTGAATATAAGTCTTAGAAAATCTGATGAAATTTGAAGTGAATATAAGTCTTTAAAATCTGAGGTGAAAATTGAAGTGAATAAAAGTCTTCGTAAAATCTGATGAAATTTGAAGTGAATATAAGTCTCAAAAATCTGATGAAATTTGAAGTGAATATAAGTCTTCGAAAACTGATGAAATTGAAGTGAATATAAGTCTTCAAAATCATGAAATTGAAGTGAATATAAGTTCTAAAAAATGATGAAATTTGAAGTGAATATAAGTCTCAAAAACTGATGAAATTTGAAGTGAATATAAGTCTTCAAAACTGATGAAATTTGAAGTGAATATAAGTCTTCTAAAATCGATGAAATTGAAGTGAATATAAGTCTCGAAAACTGATGAAATTTGAAGTGAATATAAGTCTTCGAAAACTGATGAAATTTGAAGTGAATATAAGTCTTCAAAAAATGATGAAATTTGAAGTGAATATAAGTCTCGAAAATCTGATGAAATTTGAAGTGAATATAAGTCTTCGTAAAAACTGATGAAATTTGAAGTGAATATAAGTCTTCAAAAACTGATGAAATTTGAAGTGAATATAAGTCTTCGAAAACTGATGAAATTTGAAGTGAATATAAGTCTTCTAAAAACTGATGAAATTTGAAGTGAATAAAGTCTTCAAAAATCGATGAAATTTGAAGTGAATATAAGTCTTCGAAAATCTGATGAAATTTGAAGTGAATATAAGTCTTCGAAAATCATGAAATTTGAAGTGAATATAAGTCTTCGAAAATCTGATGAAATTTGAAGAATATAAGTCTTCAAAAAAATGAAAATTGAAGTGAATATAAGTCTTCTAAAATATGATGAAATTTGAAGTGAATATAAGTCTTAAAATCGATGAAATTTGAAGTGAATATAAGTCTTCAAAAATCTATGAAATTTGAAGTGAATATAAGTCTTAGAAAATCGATGAAATTTGAAGTGAATATAAGTCTCTAAAATCTGATGAAATTTGAAGTGAATATAAGTCTTAAAACTGATGAAATTTGAAGTGAATATAAGTCTTCGTAAAATCTGATGAAATTTGAAGTGAATATAAGTCTTCGAAAATCTGATGAAATGTGAAGTGAATATAAGTCTTCCGAAAATTTGATGAAATTTGAAGTGAATGTAAGTCTTCCAAAAATCTGATGAAATTTGAAGTGAATATAAGTCTTCCAAAAATATGATGAAATTTGAAGTGAATATAAGTCTTCGAAAATCATGAAATTTGAAGTGAATATAAGTCTTCGAAAACTGATGAAATTTGAAGTGAATATAAGTCTCGTAAAATCTGATGAAATTTGAAGTGAATATAAGTCTTCAAAAATTGAAATTTGAAGTGAATATAAGTCTCTAAAATCTGATGAAATTTGAAGTGAATATAAGTCTTCGTAAAATCATGAAATTTGAAGTGAATATAAGTCTTCAGAAAATATGATGAAATTTGAAGTGAATATAAGTCTTCGAAAATCTGATGAAATTTGAAGTGAATATAAGTCTTTAGAAAATCTGATGAAATTTGAAGTGAATATAAGTCTTCAGAAAATCGGATGAAATTTGAAGTGAATATAAGTCTTCAAAAATCTGATGAAATTTGAAGTGAATATAAGTCTTCTAAAAATGTGATGAAATTCGAAGTGAATATAAGTCTTCAGAAAATCTGATGAAATTTGAAGTGAATATAAGTCTTCAGAAAATCTGATGAAATTTGAAGTGAATATATGTCTTCCAAAAATTTGATGAAATTTAGTGAATATATGTCTTCAGAAAATCTGGTGAAATTTGAAGTGAATATAAGTCTATAGAAAATATGATGAAATTTGAAGTGAATATAAGTCTTCAGAAAATCTGATGAAATTTGAAGTGAATAAGTCTTCAAAAAATCTGACGAAATTTGAAGTGAATATAAGTCTTCAGAAAATGTGATGAAATTTGAAGTGAATATAAGTCTCTAAAACTGATGAAATTTGAAGTGAATATAAGTCTCGTAAAACTGATGAAATTTGAAGTGAATATAAGTCTTCAAAAATCATGAAATTTGAAGTGAATATGTCTTCGTAAAACTGTGAAATTTGAAGTGAATATAAGTCTTCAAAATCTGATGAAATTTGAAGTGAATATAAGTCTTCAAAAATGATGAAATTTGAAGTGAATATAAGTCTCGAAAATATGATGAAATTGAAGTGAATATAAGTCTTCGTAAAATCTGATGAAATTTGAAGTGAATATAAGTCTTTCGAAAATCTGATGAAATTTGAAGTGAATATAAGTCTTCATAAAATCTGATGAAATTTGAAGTGAATATAAGTCTTCAAAAATCTCGATGAAATTTGAAGTGAATATAAGTCTCTAAAATCGATGAAATTTGAAGTGAATATAAGTCTCAGAAAATCTGTGAAAATTTGAAGTGAATATAAGTCTTCAGAAAATATGATGAAATTTGAAGTGAATATAAGTCTTCGTAAAATATGATGAAATTTGAAGTGAATATAAGTCTTCAAAAAATCTATCGAAATTTGAAGTGAATATAAGTCTTCAGAAAATCTGATGAAATTTGAAGTGAATATAAGTCTTCAGAAAATCTGATGAAATTTGAAGTGAATATAAGTCTTCAGAAAATCTGATGAAATTTGAAGTGAATATAAGTCTTCCGAAAATCTGATGAAATTTGAAGTGAATATAAGTCTTCCGAAAATCTGATGAAATTTAAGTGAATATAAGTCTTCAAAAAATCATGAAATTTGAAGTGAATATAAGTCTATAGAAAATATGATGAAATTTGAAGTGAATATAAGTCTTCAGAAAATCTGATGAAATTTGAAGTGAATAAGTCTTCAAAAAATCTGACGAAATTTGAAGTGAATATAAGTCTTCAGAAAATGTGATGAAATTTGAAGTGAATATAAGTCTCAGAAAATCTGATGAAATTTGAAGTGAATATAAGTCTTTAGAAAATATGATGAAATTTGAAGTGAATATAAGTTCAGAAAATCTGATGAAAATTGAAGTGAATATAATCTTTAAAATATGATGAAATTTGAAGTGAATATAAGTCTTCAAAAACTGATGAAATTTGAAGAATATAAGTCTTTCGAAAATCTGATGAAATTTGAAGTGAATATAAGTCTCTAAAATTGATGAAATTTGAAGTGAATATAAGTCTTCAAAAATCTGATGAAATTTGAAGTGAATATAAGTCTTCGAAAACTGATGAAATTTGAAGTGAATATAAGTCTTGTAAAACTGATGAAATTGAAGTGAATATAAGTCTTCGTAAAATCTGATGAAATTTGAAGTGAATATAAGTCTCTAAAAATCGATGAAATTTGAAGTGAATATAAGTCTTCAAAAAATCATGAAATTTGAAGTGAATATAAGTCTTAGAAAACTGATGAAATTTGAAGTGAATATAAGTCTCTAAAAACTGATGAAATTTGAAGTGAATATAAGTCTTCGAAAACTGATGAAATTTGAAGTGAATATAAGTCTTTAAAATCTGATGAAATTTGAAGTGAATATAAGTCTTCAAAAACTGATGAAATTTGAAGTGAATATAAGTCTTCAAAAACTGATGAAATTTGAAGTGAATATAAGTCTTCAAACTGATGAAATTTGAAGTGAATATAAGTTCAGAAAATCTGATGAAATTTGAAGTGAATATAAGTTCAGAAAATCATGAAATTTGAAGTGAATATAAGTCTTCAGAAAATCTGATGAAATTTGAAGTGAATATAAGTCTTCAAAAATCATGAAATTTGAAGTGAATATAAGTTCTCAAAACTATGAAATTTGAAGTGAATATAAGTCTTCGAAAACTGATGAAATTTGAAGTGAATATAAGTCTCGTAAAATCATGAAATTTGAAGTGAATATAAGTCTTCGTAAAATCCGATGAAATTTGAAGTGAATATAGTCTCTCAAAAATCTGATGAAATTTGAAGTGAATATAAGTCTTCGAAATCGTGAAATTTGAAGTGAATATAAGTCTTAGAAAATATGATGAAATTTGAAGTGAATATAAGTCTTCAGAAAATCTGATGAATGAGATATAAGTCTTCAAAAATGAAATTTGAAGTGAATATAAGTCTTCAAAATCTGATGAAATTTGAAGTGAATATAAGTCTAAAATCTGATGAAATTTGAAGTGAATATAAGTCTTAGAAAATCTGATGAAATTTGAAGTGAATATAAGTTCGTAAAAACTGATGAAATTTGAAGTGAATATAAGTCTTCAGAAAATATGATGAAATTTGAAGTGAATATAAGTCTTCTAAAATCATGAAATTTGAAGTGAATATAAGTCTTCAAAAATCTATGAAATTTGAAGTGAATATAAGTCTTAGAAAACTGATGAAATTTGAAGTGAATATAAGTCTTCGAAAACTGATGAAATTTGAAGTGAATATAAGTCTTAGAAAACTGATGAAATTGAAGTGAATATAAGTCTCGTAAAATCATGAAATTTGAAGTGAATATAAGTCTTAAAAACTGATGAAATTTGAAGTGAATATAAGTCTTCAAAAATCGATGAAATTTGAAGTGAATATAAGTCTTCAAAAATCTGATGAAATTTGAAGTGAATATAAGTCTTCAAAAATGATGAAATTTGAAGAATATAAGTCTTCGTAACTGATGAAATTTGAAGTGAATATAAGTTCGTAAAAATATGATGAAATTTGAAGTGAATATAAGTCTTCGTAAAATCTGATGAAATTTGAAGTGATATAAGTCTTCAAAAATCATGAAATTTGAAGTGAATATAAGTCTCTAAAACTGATGAAATTTGAAGAATATAAGTTCTAAAAACTGATGAAATTTGAAGTGAATATAAGTTCGAAAATCTGATGAAAATTGAAGTGAATATAAGTCTTCAAAATATGATGAAATTTGAAGTGAATATAAGTCTTCGTAAAATCTGATGAAATTTGAAGTGAATATAAGTCTCAAAAATCTATGAAATTGAAGTGAATATAAGTCTTAAGAAAAACTGATGAAATTTGAAGTGAATATAAGTCTTCGAAAAACTGATGAAATTTGAAGTGAATATAAGTCTTCAGAAAATCGATGAAATTTGAAGTGAATATAAGTCTCAAAAATCATGAAATTTGAAGTGAATATAAGTCTTCGTAAAATCTGATGAAATTTGAAGTGAATATAACTCAAAAACTGGATGAAATTTGAAGTGAATATAAGTCTTCGTAAAATCTGATGAAATTTGAAGTGAATATAACTTCAAAAACTGATGAAATTTGAAGTGAATATAAGTCTTTAGAAAATCTAATGAAATTTGAAGTGAATATAAGTCTCTAGAAAATCATGAAATTTGAAGTGAATATAAGTCTTCTAAAACTGATGAAAATTGAAGTGAATATAATCTCTAAAATATGATGAAATTTGAAGTGAATATAAGTCTTCGTAAAATCAGATGAAATTTAAGTGAATATAAGTCTCTAAAAATCAGAAATTTGAAGTGAATATAAGTCTTAGAAAATCTGATGAAATTTGAAGTGAATATAATTCTTCAAAAAATCTGATGAAATTTGAAGTGAATAAGTCTTCAAAAAATATGACGAAATTTGAAGTGAATATAAGTCTTCGTAAAATTGATGAAATTTGAAGTGAATATAAGTCTTCAAAATCGATGAAATTTGAAGTGAATATAAGTCTTAGAAAATCTGATGAAATTTGAAGTGAATATAAGTCTCTAAAATCGTGAAATGAAGTGAATATAAGTCTTCAAAAATATGATGAAATTTGAAGTGAATATAAGTCTTTAGAAAATCATGAAATTTGAAGTGAATATAAGTCTTCGAAAATCTATGAAATTTGAAGTGAATATAAGTCTTCGTAAAATCTGATGAAATTTGAAGTGAATATAAGTCTTCAAAAATCGATGAAATTTGAAGTGAATATAATCTTCAGAAAATCATGAAATTTGAAGTGAATATAAGTCTTCGTAAATCCAGAAAATGAAGTGAATATAAGTCTTCTAAAATATGATGAAATTTGAAGTGAATATAAGTCTTCGTAAAATCGATGAAATTTGAAGTGAATATAAGTCTTCAAAAATCATGAAATTTGAAGTGAATATAAGTCTTCTAAAATCATGAAATTTGAAGTGAATATAAGTCTTCGAAAACTGATGAAATTTGAAGTGAATATAAGTCTTCGTAAAACTGTGAAATTGAAGTGAATATAAGTCTTCGTAAATATGATGAAATTTGAAGTGAATATAAGTCTTCAGAAAATCTGATGAAATTTGAAGTGAATATAAGTCTTCAAAAATCTATGAAATTTGAAGTGAATATGTCTTCGTAAAATCGATGAAATTTGAAGTGAATATAAGTCTTCAAAAATCTGATGAAATTTGAAGTGAATATAAGTCTTCAGAAAATCTGATGAAATTTGAAGTGAATATAAGTCTTCAAAAATCAGATGAAATTTATGAATATAAGTCTGTAAAACTGATGAAATTTGAAGTGAATATAAGTCTTAGAAAATGATGAAATTTGAAGTGAATATAAGTCTTCAGAAAATCTGATGAAATTTGAAGTGAATATGTCTCAAAAATCATGAAATTTGAAGTGAATATAAGTCTTCAGAAAATCTGATGAAATTTGAAGAATAAGTCTTCTAAAATCTGATGAAATTTGAAGTGAATATAAGTCTTAAAAACCGATGAAATTTGAAGTGAATATAAGTCTTCGTAAAACTGATGAAAATTGAAGTGAATACTTCGTAAAATATGATGAAATTTGAAGTGAATATAAGTCTCTAAAATCGATGAAATTTGAAGTGAATATAAGTCTTCAAAAATCTATGAAATTTGAAGTGAATATAAGTCTTTAGAAAATCTGATGAAATTTGAAGTGAATATAAGTCTCTAAAAACTATGAAATTTGAAGTGAATATAAGTCTTTCGAAAATCTGATGAAATTTGAAGTAATAGTTCTAAAATCTGATGAAATTTGAAGTGAATAAGTCTCAAAATCTGATGAAATTTGAAGTGAATATAAGTCTTCTAAAATCTGATGAAATTTGAAGTGATATAAGTCTTCAATAAAATCGATGAAATTTGAAGTGAATATAAGTCTTCTAAAACTGATGAAATTTGAAGTGAATATAAGTTCGAAAACTGATGAAATTTGAAGTGAATATAAGTCTCAGAAAAATGAAATTTGAAGTGAATATAAGTCTTCTAAAATCTGATGAAATTTGAAGTGAATATAAGTCTTCAAAAATCTGTGAAATTTGAAGTGAATATAAGTCTTCGTAAATCGATGAAATTTGAAGTGAATATAAGTTCGAAACTGATGAAATTTGAAGTGAATATAAGTCTTCGTAAAATCTGATGAAAATTGAAGTGAATATAAGTCTTCAAAAATATGATGAAATTTGAAGTGAATATAAGTCTTCGAAAATCTGATGAAATTTGAAGTGAATATAAGTCTTCAAAAATCTATGAAATTTGAAGTGAATATAAGTCTAAGAAAATCATGAAATTTGAAGTGAATATAAGTCTTAGAAAACTGATGAAATTTGAAGTGAATATAAGTCTTCAAAAATCTGATGAATTTGAAGTGAATATAAGTCTTCAAAAACTGATGAAATTTGAAGTGAATATAAGTCTCGAAAACTGATGAAATTTGAAGTGAATATAAGTCTTCAAAAACTGATGAAATTTGAAGTGAATATAAGTCTCTAAAAATCGATGAAATTTGAAGTGAATAGTCTTCAAAAATTGATGAAATTTGAAGTGAATATAAGTCTTAGAAAAATATAATGAAATTTGAAGTGAATATAAGTCTTAGAAAACTGATGAAATTTGAAGTGAATAAGTCTTCTAAAATCTGATGAAATTTGAAGTGAATATAAGTCTTCGAAAATCTGATGAAATTTGAAGTGAATATAAGTCTCCTAAAATCAAGTGAAATTTAAGTGAATATAAGTCTTCGTAAAATCCGTGAAATTTGAAGTGAATATAAGTCTTCGAAAATGATGAAATTTGAAGTGAATATAAGTCTTCGTAAAACTGAAATTTGAAGTGAATAATCAAAAATATGAAATTTGAAGTGAATATAAGTCTTCTAAAATGATGAAATTTGAAGTGAATATAAGTCTTCAAAACTGATGAAATTGAAGTGAATATAAGTCTCTTAGAAAATTAGATGAAATTTGAAGTGAATATAAGTCTCGTAAAATCTGATGAAAATTGAAGTGAATATAAGTCTTCGTAAAATATGATGAAATTTGAAGTGAATATAAGTCTCTAGAAAATCTATGAAATTTGAAGTGAATATAAGTCTTTAGAAAATCATGAAATTTGAAGTGAATATAAGTCTTCTAAAATCTGATGAAATTTGAAGTGAATATAAGTCTTCAAAAATCGATGAAATTTGAAGTGAATATAAGTCTTCGAAAATCTGGATGAAATTTGAAGTGAATATAAGTCTCGTAAAATCTGATGAAAATTGAAGTGAATATAAGTCTTCGTAAAATCTGATGAAATTTGAAGTGAATATAAGTCTTCGAAAACTGATGAAATTTGAAGTGAATATGTCTCAAAATCTGATGAAATTTGAAGTGAATATAAGTCTTCAGAAAATTGATGAAATTTGAAGTGAATATAAGTCTTCTAAAACTGATGAAATTTGAAGTGAATATAAGTCTCGTAAAATCTGGTGAAAATTGAAGTGAATATAAGTCTTCAAAAATATGATGAAATTTGAAGTGAATATAAGTTCAAAAACTGATGAAATTTGAAGTGAATATAAGTCTTCAAAAATCTATGAAATTTGAAGTGAATATAAGTCTTGTAAAATCGAAATTTGAAGTGAATATAAGTCAAAATCGATGAAATTTGAAGTGAATATAAGTCTCTAAAAAATCATGAAATTTGAAGTGAATATAAGTCTTCGAAAATCGATGAAATTTATGAATATAAGTCTTCAGAAAATCTGATGAAATTTGAAGTGAATATGTCTTCGAAAATATGATGAAATTTGAAGTGAATATAAGTCTTCGTAAAATTAGATGAAATTTGAAGTGAATGTTCAAAAAATCATGAAATTTGAAGTGAATATAAGTTCTAAAAATCTGATGAAATTTGAAGTGAATATAAGTCTTCGTAAAACTGATGAAATTTGAAGTGAATATAAGTCTTAGAAAATTGATGAAATTTGAAGTGAATATAAGTCTTCGTAAAAACTGTGAAAATTGAAGTGAATATAAGTCTTCGTAAAATATGATGAAATTTGAAGTGAATATAAGTCTTCAAAATCTGATGAAATTTGAAGTGAATATAACCAAAAAATCTATGAAATTTGAAGTGAATATAAGTCTCTTAGAAAACTGATGAAATGAAGTGAATATAAGTCTTCGAAAATCTGATGAAATTTGAAGTGAATATAAGTCTTCAAAATCGATGAAATTTGAAGTGAATATAAGTCTTCGAAAAATCGATGAAATTTGAAGTGAATATAAGTCTTCGTAAAATCTGATGAAATTTGAAGTGAATATAAGTCTTCGAAAAATGATGAAATTTGAAGTGAATATAAGTCTTCGAAAATCGATGAAATTTGAAGTGAATATAAGTCTTCAAAAACTGATGAAATTTGAAGTGAATATAAGTCTTCGTAAAAATCATGAAATTTGAAGTGAATATAAGTCTTCAAAAATGGATGAAATTTGAAGTGAATATAAGTCTTCGAAAATCTGATGAAATTTGAAGTGAATATAAGTCTTCAGAAAATATGATGAAATTTGAAGTGAATATAAGTCTTCAAAAATCTGATGAAATTTGAAGTGAATATAAGTCTTCAAAAATCTATGAAATTGAAGTGAATATAAGTCTGAAGAAAACTGATGAAATTTGAAGTGAATATAAGTCTTAGAAAATCTGATGAAATTTGAAGTGAATATAAGTCTTCAGAAAATCTGATGAAATTTGAAGTGAATATAAGTCTTCAAAAATCATGAAATTTGAAGTGAATATAAGTCTTCGTAAAATCGATGAAATTTGAAGTGAATATAAGTCCTCGTAAAAACTGATGAAATTTGAAGTGAATATAAGTCTTCGTAAAATCTGATGAAATTTGAAGTGAATATAATTCAAAAAATTGATGAAATTTGAAGTGAATATAAGTCTTCGAAAATCTGATGAAATTTGAAGTGAATATAAGTCTTTAAAAACTGATGAAATTTGAAGAATATAAGTCTTAAAATCGATGAAAATTGAAGTGAATATAAGTCTTCAGAAAATCTGATGAAATTTGAAGTGAATATAAGTCTTCGTAAAATCTGATAAAATTTAGTGAATATAAGTCTTCGTAAAATCAATGAAATTTGAAGTGAATATAAGTCTCGTAAAATATGATGAAATTTGAAGTGAATATAAGTTCGTAAAATCATGAAATTTGAAGTGAATATAAGTTCAAAAAATCTGATGAAATTTGAAGTGAATATAAGTCGAAAATGATGAAATTTGAAGTGAATATAAGTCTTTAAAATCGATGAAATTTGAAGTGAATATAAGTCTTCTAAAATCTGATGAAATTTGAAGTGAATATAAGTCTTCGTAAAACTGATGAAATTTGAAGTGAATATAAGTCTTCGTAAATATGATGAAATTTGAAGTGAATATAAGTCTTAGAAAATCAATGAAATTTGAAGTGAATATAAGTCTTTAGAAAATCTGATGAAATTTGAAGTGAATAAGTCCTTAAAATCTGATGAAATTTGAAGTGAATATAAGTCTTCAAAAATCGATGAAATTTGAAGTGAATATAAGTCTTCAAAACTGGATGAAATTTGAAGTGAATATAAGTCTCAGAAAATCTGATGAAATTTGAAGTGAATATAAGTCTTCTAAAAATATGATGAAATTTGAAGTGAATATAAGTTCTAAAATCATGAAATTTGAAGTGATAAGTCTTCAAAAATCATGAAATTTGAAGTGAAGTCTTCAGAAAATCTGATGAAATTTGAAGTGAATATAAGTCTTCGTAAAACTGATGAAATTTTGAATATATAAGTCTTCGAAAACTGATGAAAATTGAAGTGAATATAAGTCTCGTAAAATTAATGAAATTTGAAGTGAATATAAGTCTTCAAAAAATCTGTGAAATTTGAAGTGAATATAAGTCTCAAAAAATTAGATGAAATTTGAAGTGAATATAAGTCTCGTAAAATCGATGAAATTTGAAGTGAATATAAGTCTCGAAACTGATGAAATTTGAAGTGAATATAAGTCTTCTAAAAACTATGAAATTTGAAGTGAATATAAGTCTCTAAAATATGATGAAATTTGAAGTGAATATAAGTCTGTAAAATCTGATGAAATTAAGTGAATATAAGTCTTCTCAAAAATCTATGAAATTTGAAGTGAATATAAGTCTCAAAATCAGATGAAATTTGAAGTGAATATAAGTCTTCGTAAAATCATGAAATTTGAAGTGAATATAAGTCTTCTAAAATCGATGAAATTTGAAGTGAATATAAGTCTTCGAAAACGATGAAATTTAAGTGAATATAAGTCTCAAAAATCGTGAAATTTGAAGTGAATATAAGTCTCGAAAATATGATGAAATTTGAAGTGAATATAAGTCTTCGAAAAATCGATGAAATTTAGTGAATAAGTCTTCAAAATCATGAAATTGAAGTGAATATAAGTCTCGTAAAATGGATGAAATTTGAAGTGAATATAAGTCTTTAAAATCATGAAATTTGAAGTGAATATAAGTCTTCGTAAAATGGCGAAATTTGAAGTGAATATAAGTTCTCAAAATCATGAAATTTGAAGTGAAATAAGTCTTCAGAAAATATGATGAAATTTGAAGTGAATATAAGTCTTCAGAAAACTGATGAAATTTGAAGTGAATATAAGCCTTCAAAAATCTATGAAATTTGAAGAATATGTTCACGTAACTGAACGAAGGCAATGAA
>CM038793.1:322037097-322096529 GCA_021764765.1 Vicia sativa
ATTTTACTTATTTGTTTTATTACGCATATACTTATTTGTTCAATTACTTATAACTGTGTAAACATGAACGAAGGATTTCTTGTTACCCGTCAATACATTGGCTTGGAAACAATTCATACAAAAGAGGCGCACTTCTTGATGATAGAATTTGGCGGATGAATAACATTGCAGCGCTCTTACACCGTAGTAGCACACATATTATTAAACTATAATTGTTATGTCTTGTTTTGTTTTGTATTCATTTGACATATATGACTTTCACGCTAGATTTTGATCTTATGTCTTTGTTTTGTTTTATATTCATTTGACATATGACTTTCATGCTAGATTTTGATTAACTTGACATATATCTTTCATCTATATTTTAGATTTTATTTTAATTTTTATATTTAGGATTGTGGAAAGTAGAAATATTAAAAGAGTGCACAAAACAATAGATAAGTCTATGTAAATATATAAATCATAGATAATACATGTCACAAAATACAATATAAGTCTAAAAAATAAACAAGGCAAATCATGGAGATGGATACAATGGGTCCTCCCTAAGGTAGTGGTCCCAGCTACACGTAATGATAGAAAATCTCAATAAACTCATCGTCTTCCCATTTGCACCGTGGACGCTTGTAAGTAGCGATGAAGCTCACCGATATGTATGCTAACCTCTCGCCTTTTGTCCTCAAAGATAATAGTAATCGATCTTCTCACCTCATTTTATGGCGCTACCAATCGAAAGCATGTGATAACCACATAATACCAACCTGATACTCATCAACTACATCATATGGTCTATTAAAGAAAATCGCATCATTTAATAACATCCAAACCCCAATATGAACATAACTTAACCGGCTTACATCCACATCAAGAGACTCAATAGTATATGAGGATGATGGGGTATTGTTAGGACCAAATTGTAGATATTTTGTACATGATTTTGTGGTCTTTAACAATGCCTTTAATTAATTAGTAGTATTTAGTATAGTATTTTGTTTAATTATGTTTCATTTAGTTTTTGTTTATAATATATTATTTAACTTAGTTTACCTTTGAATTGTAGGTTTTAATATTGATTCCCTCAAGCTTGGATTCAAGGATACTTGAAGAGCTCTTGGGATGATTCTTTTGAAGGAATTTTGAAGAAGAAGATGTCGGTCGCTGGGCCAATAAGGTTATATTGAGTGCGCTTTAGCGGTAATCGGGCTTAGCGCGGTCTCATGAAAAATCGTAAAAAGGATGACCCATGCTTTCACCTTTTTGGCCACCAACTCCCTGTTTTCCAGCTGGCTTTTGGTGTGTTAGAAAAGGGAACATCACTTCTTCATGATAGATCATCATTGTTGTAATTTTAGGGCATAGAATTAGAAAAGAAAAACATAGTTCTTCTTGATTTTCTTCCATGTTCATCATCTTCTCCAACAATCTTGTGAGCAAAGCAACCATGAAAATGAGTGGCTAAGTTCTTTTTGTGTCAAGATTAGAGGTAGTTGATCTAACTAGTATGTATTTCTTTTAATCCATTTGTGTATGAACATGGTTGATGATTAATATATGTTGAATATCTTTGTTCTTCTATCTTTTTATGCTTTGAATCTTGTTTGAAAAAGGATGCTTCAAAGTAGACCTAGGATATTCATCCACTAATGAACAAATGCTATGAATAGATTTGTTAGTTAGTGTTTACAAGTATTGAGCTTCATGTTTATCATGTCAATAGTTGTGGTGAGAAATCATTCAAGGATTAACATGATAAAACTCACAATCTTGGTGAGAAATCAACAAGATTGAGAGGATATGTATTTATAGCAATCATCAAACTAGTTCATCACTTGGTTAATAGAATACATATGAAATTAGGTTAATGAAACTAATCTTGACATGCTTCCATCATTTAAAAACAAACTCCAACTCTCTTGAATCCAAACATCATTCTCTTTGAAAAGAATATTTTAGTTGTTTGCTTGAAATTCATGATACTAGTAGTTTAGAAACAAACCTTTGGTTACTTAAATCTTAAAATACGCTTCACTATTGAAAAACTACGATACAACACCAATCCCTGTGGATACGATAATTAAAAATACTTGTTCGTGGATTTTCACTACAACAAAATGGCGCCGTTGCCGGGGATTGGCGTTTGATATTGCAAGTATCGCAATAGTTGTGTGTTTTAAGATATTTTTCTACTAATCTCTTTTTTTCTTTGTTGGCTAGAATTTTTCAGAATTAGTTTATGTGAGGAAGTGTTCCGGCCGATCAACTCCTTTTCGATCCTAGAAATTGAAAGGACGACAAGAAGACTTAATAGTGCTAAGCAAAAGGAGGAAAAGACTAGCTAGGCAAAGACAAGAAAGAGGAGAATCATCTACTTCTACACCACCCGTGTTAGAGAAGTCATTATGGGATCAACCACCACCCACCACCACCATCGAGGGGCTTGTGTAAATAGCTCTCACAACGCTCAATTTGCTCGCCAAGCCAACGAGGTTCACGGAGATGAAGACGGGCTTGCTCCAACTTCTTTATGCAAGTCCTTTCATGGTCATGACCATGAAGATCCATACACCCACCTCACTAAGTTCTATGAAATTGCGGGCGGCCGAGCTCCGAAGATCAAGGAGCATATTTTCAAAGGCTTTTCCTCATTCTTTAGTGGGAAAGCAAAGGATTGGTATCGACCAACCGCAAGACACTATGACAAATTGAATTGAGGAGAAATTGAAAGTTTTTCCTCAATCAAGATTCATGGAGGCAAAACCGCAATTTCGTATTTTCTCAAGGAGTTAATGAGCCTTTGAATAGGGCTTGGGAGAGATATAAGTCCATGCTTAGAAATGTCCTAGCCATGGTTTTGATGAAATCACTCAAATTCATATTTTCCAATGGTCTCCAACCTCAACATAAATTGTTGTTGGATGCTACGCGGGAGGTTCTTTAATGGCGAAGACACCTTATGAAGCAACTCAAATCATTGAGAAGATGGGAAGAAATGACCATCAAGTTCAAAATGATCAAGGAAATGCGCAAATGAAAACGGAGCTCTTGAAATTGGTCTAGTCATGAAGCACTTGTAGCAAGAAAACAAATTGTTTGCAAAGCAAGTTGAAGAATTGAAGCAAATGGCAAAGCTTCCTCAACAAATCATGGAGATGCAAGGATTATCTAGCAAGCAAACTCAACAAATTGCTTGTTGTGAATTATGCAAGGTGATCACAAGACGGATTGTCCTCCGAAAATGAAGAAGCAAATATATACAACAGGGCAAGGATACCAACAAAGACCTCTCCTTACAAAATCAAGGCCAAGGTTACCAACAAAGAGGTAATCAAGGTTATCAAGGTGGATGGAGACAAGACAACAACAATCAAGCTAGACAAAATTGCACCAAACCAAAATCAAAATCAAGCTCAACCTCAAAACCAACCTCAAAATCAAGCAAGAACTTCAAACATTCAAGATACACTTGCTCAATTCATGCAAGCTTCTAGAAAACCAAAAGAGCACGGAGGCATCTATCAAGAATTTAGAAACTCAATGGGGCAATTAGCGAAGCAAATTTCCGATCAAAGTAAGTCAACCTCATTTTCTCCAACTACTCAAGCAAATCCTAAGGAGCATTGTAAAGCTATTACAACTAGAGTGGTATAGTTGTTGGAGAAAAGAAAGAAGTGAAGAGAAACAAGTGGAGAAGGATGAAGAAGTAGTAGGAGGAGGTTGAAGTTGAAAAAATAATGATATTGTTGTGGGGATGTTTTAGTTGAAAATGATGTTGTAGTCAAAAATGAAAATGATAATGATGAAGTTGAAAAGGAGAAAGTGGAGGAAAAGAAGAAGAAATGAGAAAGGGAAAGGAGAAGGAAGTCACTCTACCCTTAAGAAACTTACCTTATCCTCATATCCCATCTAAAAGGATGATGCTAGCACTATGCTCGGTTTATGGATATTTTAAGCAATTGCAAATTAATATTCCATTCACCGAGGCATTGAGCAAATGCCAAATATGCAAAATTCATGAAGGACATATTGACAAAAAGAAGCGGTACACGGATCAAGAGACTATAATGGTTGATGCAAGTTAGAAAGCGATAATTCAACGCACTATTCCAAAAAGAGAGTGATCCGGGCGTGTAACCTTTCCTGCTACCATTGGAGATGTATGTCGGCAAAGGATTGATTGACTTGGGATCAAGGATCAACTTGATTCCATTATCCATTGTAAAGAGGTTGGGGACATCAATTAAAGTCTACAAAATGACGCTTGAATTGGCAAGTCTATTACTCGCCCGCATGGTGTAGCTTTAGACTTGTTGGTCAAAGTGGACAAATTCTTTTTCCTGGTTGACTTTGTTGTGATAGAGATGGAGGAAGACGTGGATGCACCTCTAATTTTAGGCCGTCCATTCATGAAGACGGCTAGAATGATGATTGACATTGATGATGGGTTGATGAAGGTGCGGGTTCAAGATGAAGAAATATGTTTCAATCTTTTTGAAGCAATGAAGCATCCAATTGATAAGAAAGATTGTTTCAAAATAGATGCCATCGAGGAATCAATAGAAGAAGTGAATGATGATGATGATAAAGGGAGCTTGAGGAGTGTTTAGAAGGGATGGAGATTTAAAAAAATGCACCCATGGAGGAGGAAGTAGATTTTGAAGAATGACCCAAACGATGAAGAGCCAAAACTGAGTTGAAAGCACTACCATCTCACTTGAAGTATGTGTTTTGAGGAGGAGGTAAGAAACCTGTAATCATTAGTAATACATTATCGGAGAAGGAGGAGAGCTTAATTCAAATTTTGAAGTCTAACAAAAATGCAATTGGTTGGTTTTAGCCGATTTGAAAGGCATAAGCCCGGCCTATTGTATGCATAACATCATGATGGAGGAAGAGTACAAGCCGTAGCTCAACCTCGAGGCGCTTGAACCGTGATGAAGGAAGTAGTTCAAAAGAAGTGGTGAAGATGTTAGAAGGGATGATTTATGCGATCTCGGATAGTACTTGGGTGAGTCCGGCATGTGGTTCGAAAAAAGGAGGTTTGACGGTTGTGTCGAATGATAAGGATGAATTAGTGCCACAAGAAAAGTAACGGATGGAGAATGTGCATCGACTATGGAAGGCTTAAAAAGCAACAAGAAAGGATCACTTTCCTCTCCGCTCATGGACCAAATGTTGAAAGACTCGCGGGTCAACAATACTATTGTTTCTTGATGGTTACTGGTACAATCAAATATCGGTGAATCCGAAGATCACGAGAATACGACTTTCACATGTCCTTTTGGAATATTCACAGATAGACGTGCCTTTTGGCTTATGTAATGCAATCGACAACATTTCAAAGATGCATGCAAGCCATTTTTTTCGATTTGATTGAGAAGACGATTGAAGTTTTCATGGATGATTTCTCCTTTTTGGAGCATAATTTGATTTGTGCTTGGAAAATTTGAACACCGCCTTGAAGAGGTTTGTGGATACAAACTTGGTTTTAAATTGGGAGAAATGTATTTATGGTGACCGAGGGAATTGTTCTTGGACACTGCCATACCCTAAAATTCCATTCCCATCTACTCATGCTGCAAGAGATTTCACATCCCTACCAAGGATTCCTCAAGAGCTTCCACTGCATAAACTCTCTCCTAGACAATCAACCCAAGTTAGGGTTTGGTATCTCTCAAGTCAAGATGGACTTCCAACATCTCCAATGGTTCTTATGCCTCCTCATATGCTTCAAAGATTCTCCATGTCAAGTTTCAAGCTTCATGATCAAGTTTCTATAATTGCTCGATGGATGAAAATCGCTTTGTATTGAACAAAAAGTCAACGTGGTCAACATACAGTCAAACTTCATAATTTTTGGTCAACATCCTTATTTTAGTTACATTCATCATTTGATCAAGGGTTGATCATGATTCATCAAGAAAACTCAAGATTTGCTCAAAAGTCCAAACTTTCTAAATTAGGGTTTCTAGGTGAAAAGTCAACTGAACTTTGACCGATCATAACTTTTCTTTCCGAAAGTTTTCCACAACCTCTTGTTTTGAAGGAAATTCAATTCTCTACAACTTCATGTCTCACAAGAATGTCCAAAAATGCTTCATTTGAGAGGTATAGCTCAAAACATTAAAGTCATTTTCAAAGTCAACAAAAGTCAACTTTTGCTTTGAAGATATATTGAGCATGGTAACTCCAATTGAGATGAGACTAAAATTTTGGTTAGAGGACTCTTAGAGCTTTCAAAAGTCCAAGAACACTCAAAAATGTGGAAAATTGAGCAAGATACACCATTCACAAGTTGGGCAATTTTGAAAGAATGCACAAAGAGACATATTTCTAAAATCAATTTTTTTTGCAAATGGGCTTGCTTTTTCTTCATCCAAACTTATTCCTTATACAATTAGGAATATCCAAGCCTAATGCTTGAATTTTTGATTTATTTTCTATTTAATTTTGAATTTATTCATTTAAATACAAATTAAATTTTAAAATAAATTATAAAATCAAAATTAATTGAAAGATTGATTTTATTCTTTCCTTGAGATTCAAGAAACTCACCAAAGTCCAAAGAAATTTCGAAATTTGACAAAATGGCAAGATTGGATTTGAATTGATCAAGTTTTGAAAATTTGATTTTATACAAAAATCAAATTTGATTTTCATTGAATGGTGATTGATTCTTGCCAATAATGATCCCAATCCATCCAGACTTATAATTATGCATACCAATCAAAAGTGGACGAAAAAATTGCCCTATAAACCCTATTTCAAACTGAAAACCGTGGTGCAAGCTATTGGCAATCCTACTTCCATTGCTTTTCAATCGATTGAGGTGTCCAACATATTCTTGACATCTCCGTAATCAATTCGCACTTTACTTTTGCCAAAAACATCTGTAATCGTGAAAACCGAAATCAGTTTGTTCTTGAATTTTCAAATTTGAATTCATTCATTCATGCATTATTAACTTGATTTGATGTTGTTTTTGTGTTTAGTGATGTGTTTGCAAACTTTTTTCGGCAAGCTAATTGAATTTCCATATTCGAATCGTGTTACACCATGATTAGGGTTTCGTGGAACGAATTAGTGGTTTCCTTAATAGGAAAAATTGGACCATGAGACCTATGTAATCGTGGTTCGAATGCTTCAAGGAATCGAACCATGGTCTTAAAATATTTTATTATGTATGCTGTGTTTTTGATTTTGTTAGAATGAAGGCCGAAAGCAAAAGCCGACGCTATCTTTCAAAAATTCAAAAGGTCAAGATTTAAGTCGGCGCGAAATGAGGAAGCTGTGGGATGACAAGCGTGTTTAATCCATTTGATCCGTTTCAAACAGTAGAACACGTTGGCTCAGATGGCAAGGAGTGGTTTTCAAGGTTTATTAGTGTCTCCGGCCGATCCTCGCTCAAGAATTTATTTTACAAGTTCAAAAACCTCATATTTTCTATTTTTCTATTTTATTTATTATTTTGCATCTATTTTAATTTCTTTTCATATTTTATTTATGCATTAAAATTGTCAAAATAATTTTCTTTGCATTTATTTTCTAAAATCTTTATTTAATTTAATAAATTAAAAACATATTTTTGCATGCATATTTATTTTATTTGTAATTTTGCATTTAAATCATTGTTAATTATTTTAATTATTAAATTGCATCTAAAAATCCCAAAAATTATCTTTTAGTATATTTACATTATTTCTAGCATGTCATATTTTCCAATTTAAAATTTGCATTTTTCTAACATTTTCTCTTTGTTCGATCTATATCGTTTTCGATTTCTCATTCTTCTGCAAGGTTGTTCCGATTCGATTATTTTTCCTTATTATTCTATTTTTTCCAATAATGTAACTGTATATGGATGTAATAGTTTAATTTAGATTTATTTTCCGCATTTTAAATTATGTATCCGCTTCTAAAGCCTTGTAATAGCTGTGAGACATTTACTTTCCGATTTACATTCCGCATTTTACTTTTCCGCACCCTATAAATTGCTAGTAATTAGGCGTGTATAAGATACTAATGAACATAGCCCACTAATCTTCAAGATAACATATTCTGAAATCAACACACTTCTTTCACACACGACTCTAGGTAATTTTCTCTCGTTGCCTTCGCTAATTCAAATGGTCATGTCCTCTAACGAGAGGTATTCTACAACCGCTGTTTCCAAACAAATCATCATAGTCCCTTCGATACAAAGATCATAAGACCCACGATGTCGCCCAATACATGATCTTGACCCTCGATTGTCGCCTCTGAAAATGATGATAGTCCCTTCGAATGTGCTAGATACTTCCTACAAGTTGCTTTCTATGACCTCCGATGTCCCTTCAATGTCCCGCTTTACATCCAAATCTAATGGAGCTACCTACTAACTATGGTACGGCTAGCGCTATTCTAAAGGAACGTAGAGAACACAAAAACGCACCAATTCGAAAGTGGGTAATAAGTCTTTAGTTGCTTGCTCTAAACCAAATGCTTTTCACACCACACACTCTTTTTCCGAGTTCAAATTCTTTTCAAAACAAAACATTTCCGAACACTTTGTATACACTCCTACATGAGTCATTACAAAGTCAAAGCGAAAATGCCTCTTTCAAAACATTTTTTTGTCAAAACACGTAGTGCACAAATTTAAAGTGATCTAAGAGTTAACTAAGAGCCCGTAGATAACTACGGATGGAAAAGGTGCTAATAATTTTCCCTTTTCATAACCTTTCCTTACTTTTTAATCTAACGAAGGTCTTTTTCTCTCGCGACTTTTACCTTCCTTAATTGATAAAATAAGTTTGTGGCGATTTTGCTATCCGCACATTTGGATACAAAAAATCCTACAAAGTCAGTTCACCGTATCATGCATACAAAATATCTTCAAGAGGGATCGAGGTCGATAAAGTTAAAGATCGATGGATCAGACGCTTCCTCACCGACCAATGTTAAAGGCATTCGGAGCTTTAGACATGCGGTTTCTACCGGGATTCATCAAAGACTTCAAAGATAGCAAAGCTTTGAGCAATTGTCAACAAAGATAAGTCCTTCATTTTTGATAGAGATTGTTTAATGGCTTTTGAAAATTGAAAGAAAATTTGATAAATGCACCCATAATCACCGCACCTAATTGGAAACTTGATTTTGAATTAATGTGTGACGAAGTGATTACGCGGTGGGGAGTGCTTGGCCAAAGGAAGAATAAAATTTTTCATGTTATTCATTATGCGAGCAAAGTTTTGAACGATGTTCAAATTAACTACGCAACAACCGAAAAAGAGTTGCTCGAATAGTGTATGCATTGGAAAAATTTTGCCCTTATCTTATTGGTTCAAAATGGTGGTTTTCACGGATCATTCGCGATTAAATATTTGCTCACCAAACCGGACTCCAAACAAAGATTAATCCAATGGATTCTTTTGTTACAAGAATTTGATTTGGAGGTCCGATAAAAAGGTTCGAAAATTTGGTGGCGGATCATTTATCTCGTTGGTCAGCATTGAATTGCCGACAAAGAGAAGGAAGTTAGGGAAGAATTTACGGATGAAAAGTTGTATTCAATCGAAGCGGTGTGGTTTTGCAGGCATGGCAAATTACAAAGCCGCGAGTTAATGCGGAGGATATCCGTGGAATGAAAAGAAAATTCTTGGCGACACCAAGTACTATGTGTGGGCCGAGCCGTATCTCTTTAGGTTGAGTAGTGATGGGTTGTTAAGATGTGTGTGTCTAGTGAGGCGAAAGACATTCTTTGGCATTATCACAAATCCCACTTGTGGGGGACATTACAATGGATTACTGACGTACAAAGTCCTTCAATCGAGTTTTATTGGCCTTCGTTATTTAAAGATGCTTATGCTCACGCTAGAGTTGTGATAAATGCCAAAGAAGTGGCGAGAATAGCCAAGAGGGATGACATGCCTTTGAATAACATGTTGGAAGTGGAGGTGTTTGATTGTTGGGGAATTTTTTGTTGATCCATTTCCGTCATCGTTCTCGAATACATTCTTGTGGCCGTTGATTATGTTTCTAAGTGGGTGGAGGCCATTGCTTCACGAAGGCGATGCTAAAACCGTGATAAATTTTTAAAGAAAAATATATTTTCGCGGTTTGGTATTGCCTCGGGTGTTGATTAGTGATGGTTCTCACTTTTGCGATACTTTGTTACAAAACTTTTGAAACAATACGTGTAAAGCATAAGGTGACAACTCACATCACCCTGACTAACAGTCGGCGAAGTGTCTAATAGGGAAATAAAAAGATTTTGGAAAAAAACTGTCTCGGGTTCTCGAAGGATTGGTCATTAAAATTGGATGAAGCTTTATAGGCGTGTCGAACCGCATATAAAGCTCTATCGGACTAACCCCCTTTCAGGTGGTTCTGTGAACTTGTCACCTCCCTGTGGAGATGGAACACAACTTTATGGGCTCTCCGATTCTTGAATTTTGATCCTTCTTTGCGGGTGATAAAAGGAAAGAACAACTTGTGAAGTTAGATGAAATGCGAGATGGGCGTACCATTCAATCGGAAGTACAAGAGCAAAAGTGAAAGTTTTCATGACAAAAGATTAAGCATAAGGAATTTCAACCGGGCCAGCGTCCTCTTGTTTAATTCCCGGATGAGACTTTTCGAGAAAACTTAAGACAAAGTGGTCGATCCTTTTATGTCGAGGATGTGAAAGACTATGGTTGTTGTTTTGCAAGACCCAGGAAAGAGTGAATGGATCGTGAATGGACAGCGTTTGAAAAGGTATGTTGGCGGAGAGGTGACTGCGACATTGCATCCTACTTTGATCATGATCATCTGGACCATCGACTCTACCGGCGTTAAACAAAGCGCTTGTTGGGAGGCACCAAACATTGTAAGTATTATGTTGCACTCATTTGATATGTCTCTTAAAGTTAATTCTTTGTTTTTCAAAAATTTCAATTCTGAGGCCAAGGCTTAAGCGGTCGAGGCGTATAGCGCATTTTATTAAATTCGAGAATGTTTGGCGCTTAGCGATCTAAATGTAAATTTTTTTCTTTTCAAAGCTGGTTTTCGAATGACTTGTTGGCCTAGTTTATTTTACATAGAATAGGATTTTCACCATCACTTATCACTTATCACTTTTAGGTTTTTTCTTCTCTAAGAAATTTCAAAATACCCCACCCCAAATCAACATTTTTTTTACCAAATTTCTTGTGTGATCATCATCCAAGCATCGAGGTATGTGTATCTATGGATTTCCCTCTTTAATTTCGTATTTTTACGCTTTTTAGGTTAGGATTTAGGAACCTAGGTTTTGAAATTTAGGGTTTTCTTTTAGAATTAGGATGTTTTGATTGTTCATAATGCTTAGATTATGATTTTCGTCCTTGTTAGGTGGTTTCTTGGGCAAAATTACATTTTTAGGAAATTGTTTTAAAATGCGAGGCCTTAAGCCTTGATCACTGCAACTTGGTCTGCAACATCTGAAAAAATTTTTCTTTATTTTTGTATTTTCGATTAGTCTTGATGCTTTGGTTGGTTGATTTCTGCTGTTTGCATGACTTATCTCTAACGGGCATCTCGGTGTCACTTTTTGTTGATTTTGTGTTATTTTCATATGGCTCCAAATGTCAGCGAGTTTCTTCTACTTGGGCTGGGTCCTCGAACCTTGTTCTTTTGATGGCGATCGCTTTTGGGGCACTGCTCGAGAGGCACGGTACAAAGAGCTCGAGCAGAAACATTTGGTCAGCCGATTATCCGCCTGAAGGCGTGAGTATTACCATGGCGAGACATTTATGTTGGATAACTATGGTTTGGGTGTTACGTGTGAGCCCCGAACCAAAGTTAATGAGTTAATCAAAATTCTGTTAATGTCATTCCCACTGAGGCAGAACTTCCAGTTCACCTCTTTGGTTGAGGCAAGGTGGTATCATTTTTCTCCTCTGCTATCAATGACTACTTGGGCATAAATTGGACAGCCCTAGAAGATGAGTTGGATGTTTACCATGAACACGGCTCGTGGTAATTGGGATCATGATATGTTGAGGAGAAAATTTGGTATTATCCGGGCATTCCTATGAAGCTTATGAGGCCAACCTCTAAAATTTAATCGGTCCATAGCCAAAACAAAAGCGCCCGTATTACGATGTTTGTGGCACTATACAACACGAAGACCAAGCCACCTCCTCGATTCCATGGTAGTGACCGTCGACCTCATTGCTTACATCTTTGGATGAAGCCTGAAATCGATTCGGCGGTTAATTGCTAATGAGTTGAAGAGGTTGCATTAAGTTATACCTCCGAGGGCGTATAAAATGTGCCCTGATATATCTGGGTTGATCATGGGTCTTACGAAGAGGCAGGGGTAGTTTTCTGTTGTGGGGCACCTCGATAGATGGGGTCATTGGCGATAATTCTTGTGGCTGCTATTGTAGGGCCTGCGATTATAACCTGGCCCTAGAGGCATTTCACAATAATTTCTTGCACTTTCGAGGTCGGTCCGGTGAAGAATGGAACCGACAAATGCATTGCTCATCAACGAGCATTCATGTTCATGCAGTATGGAGCAAGCTGGCGTTGCAAATTAGAGAGCGAGGAGTGGAACCCTTCCTTCGTCTGTGGAAGCGGTGAGTGCTTATGCCAATTGGCGGGTCAGGGCAAATCTAGGAAGGAGGAGGTGGGTGATGCGGATGGTGATGAGGATGAGAGGTGATGATGATGATGGTGGATCGATTACGGTTCTAAGACTCAGGAATTCCATCCTGGAGCTTGATTAATTTTCTTTTATTGTCTTTATTTTTATTTTTAGTACTTTTAGTTTTTAGTTTTGTTTTGGTTTTAGTTTCTTTTAGACTTAATGAATTTTGTTGGTTGCCATCCCTTTTAGGATGTGCTTGTAATTCAAAATTTGCATTTTGTAAGCGTGGATAAGTACTATTTTTAATTTGAAACACCATTTTGGGGTGTCTATTTTATTTTATTTTATTTTTGTTTATTTTATTTTAAGATTATAGGTTATTTAATTTAAATTGTAATTCTTTTGTTTGTCCCAATTTTTCAACGGTGCTCAAAACAAGTAAGTGTGTTTCACCAAAGTGATGGTGATGATATAATTCTCAACTCGATCCACAAATAAGGTACATTTTTAATCGTTTTGTAGAATATTAACATGTCTATGAAATTTGTGCTTTATGCAAAATATCTTGGCATGTACAAAAAAAATTGTGTTCACATTGAATCATTAGGACTTAAACCACAAGGTGAGAAGCTTTCCACCTTATACCAAATATTGAGTGTCTAATAGTTTTGTGCTCATGTGATTCATGCTTAATCTTAATTTGTTTGTGACATTTTGAAACTTAGGATGATCAAGGCAATTTTTGTGCATTATAGGAAAAACCATCAATTCCAAAAGGGCCTCAACTAACCGTGATTGAGTGAATCCTTGTGAACCCTTTTGAGCTTAGATTGTATTTGTAGAATGAATCTATCAAATAAACTAATTGTTAAGTAGGCCACTTAATAGTTGTTGATAATCTATGAAAATTCAATGATGATTCATTCTATAAATTTTCTTGTTTGTGACTACCAACCCTTTTTGTTAATTAACCCTTTGAAGAGCATGTTCTTAAATAAAAAGGATTGATAAATTCAAGTTGGGGAGGTTGATAAAAAATAACCTTGAATTGATGACATAATGATCCAAAAGAAAAAAAATTGAGAAAGAAAAATACAAAAGAAAAGAAAAGAAAAATATAAATGTATATGAAACAAAAGAAAAAGAAAGGATCATTGTGTGAGAAATAGAAAAGTGGTTGTGATTAATAAGAGGAAGGGGAATGATTTTGTGAAATACTCTTCATCATCTTTACCCAATTTGTTTCAATGGCTTTGTGCTTAAATATCCCTTGTTTATAACCTAAATAAATTACAACCCTTGAAAGTCCTTAGTGATATTTGTTTCAATTTTGTTCATTTAACATGTTTTGATAAATGCATGAATTAATACGGATGTGCATAGGTATTAGTGAGAGTGCTTAGTCCTTTGTAAATATTGCATTTTGTTCTTCATGAATATTGAAGAAATCATTAGGTGATTCAAGTGTGAACATATCTTTTATTTTGTCTACATGTGTTGATATATTGTGTTTAGAACTTAATTCGTATCCATGTTTTGTTTCGAAGAAGCGATTAATGTGTATCTTTGTCGGGTATGTGGAGTTTGAACCATCCTTCTTGTGTGAGTTGCATGCTTACATTTTGTTTCTTCTTGCTTTGTGAGTTTGTGACTTTTGTTTGAGGACAAACAAAGAAGCAAGTTAAGAGGAGATTAAGGACCAAATTGTAGCTATTTTGTACATGATTTTGTGGTCCTTAACAATGCTTTTTAATTAATTAGTAGTATTTAGTATGGTATTTTGGTTTAATGATGTTTCTATTTAGTTTTGTTTATAATATATTTAAATTAGTTTACCTTTGAATTGTAGGTTTTAATATTGATTCCCTCAAGCTTGGATTCAAGGACACTTGAAGAGCTCTTGGGATGATTCTTTTGAAGGAATTTTGGAAGAAGAAGCATACTTGGTCGCTCAGCCTGGTTGCTGTAGTCTGCTTAAGCGGTAACAGACTTAGGACTTGGTCTGTGAAAAAGGAAAAAGGAGACGGACCCATGCTTTCAGCTTTTGGCCTGACTCCTATTTTCCGGTGGCTTTTGGTGTGTTAGAAAGGGAACATCACTTCTTCATGATAGATCATCATTGTTGTAATTTTAGGGCATAGAATTAGAAAATAAAACATAGTTCTTCTTGATTTTCTTCCATGTTCATTATCTTCTCCAACAATCTTGTGAGCAAAGCAACCATAAAAATGAGTGGCTAAGTTCTTTTTGTGTCAAGATTAGAGTAGTTGATCTAACTAGTATGTATCTTTTAATCCATTTGTGTATGAACATGGTTGATGATTAATGTATATTTGAATATCTTTGTTCTTCTATCTTTTTATGCTTTGAATCTTGTTTGAAAAAGGATGCTTCAAAGTAGACCTAGGATATTCATCCACTAATGAACAAATGCTATGAATAGATTTGTTAGCTAGTGTTTACAAGTATTGAGCTTTATGTTTATCATGTCAATAGTTGTGGTGAGAAATCATTCAAGGATTAACATGATAAAACTCACAATCTTGGTGAGAAATTAACAAGATTGAGAGGATATGTATTTATAGCAATCATCAAACTAGTTCATCACTTGGTTAATAGAATATATATGAAATTAGGTCAATGAAACTAATATTGACATGCTTCCATCATTTAAAATAAACTCCAACTCTCTTGAATCCAAACATCATTCTCTTTGAAAAGAATATTTTAGTTGTGTGCTTGAAATTCATGATACTAGTAGTTTAGGAAACAAACCTTTGGTTGCTTAAATCTTAAAATAAACTTCACTATTGAAGACTACGATACAACACCAATCACAATGGATACGATAATTAAAATACTTGTTCGTGGATTTTCACTACAACGAGGTATGTATTGTTTGTATCAAATGACACAAACATCACATCGGTAGATATAACATTATTGTACCATACCATTTCAGACCACCCTTGTATAAACATATCATCAAATGGGCGTATATGTGATGATCCTCAAAAGACATGAAATGACATCATCGTGTCAATGCCCTAATTGCTTTCGACCTTTGTAGTGGATTGCACTTAACACCACCTCATCGCCTTGAAGTGGACTACCTACACATAAATCCCAGATAGACCTCTTTTTGAATAGAGGAAAATACTAAATGGATCCGGACCTTTATACACACCATGAATAATATAAATAAAATTCATAAATAACTATATATATATATATATATATACATATAATAGAAGCATATCTTGTTGTTTCAAAAATAGAAAAAGCATCACCTAAATAAGCGGTAAAGATTAACGATGCCTTGACTCCCCAACAATATCTACCACATCCATCAAATCCTAAATAGTGATAAATACTTTGCCTCTACGGAGTAAAGGTCTTATCGGTCGAGAATGGATACAACCCAATAACAACATCATATACGCTCGGCGTACAATCAAACACATTAGCGACCAGCGCGCTCAAAATAATCTTTAACCAATCCAATCATAGTAAGACCTCTACAAAATTGGACCTCCTCAACAATCTCCTCAATGAAACTCCCATAAGATCAATCGCTAATCTAATAAGCGTCATTATCGATAAACCCTTCAGCGAGGTCGACGAATTCACCATAATCGACGCGTGGAAGACGCGAAACATCGTCTAAAGTAATGGTCATCTCACCAAATGGCATGTGAAATAGCGATGTTTGAGGATGCCATCAGCTCTACAAATACCGATACTAGATGTTGGTCGATCCTCGACAAACTAGTTCTTTGAAGAGATGATAGACAATTTAACAACGATTCTTTCTATAATAGGAGGAAGCATGTGTAGAACCAACCGATCAATTTGTTGCCATGTGCAACAACCTTTAACTCTTTTTTAGGATGTCTCTCGAAAATAATTTATACTAAACATGTTATAAAATATATAAATTTTAACAAATAAAAATTATTCAAATAAAATGATAAATATTAACTTACTCGTCCAAACCAAAGATGAAACAAGCGTATTTCATCACATCGATTAAAAGAAGTATCGGTGGGTCCTCTGGAAAAGGTGGATGCACGTGATCCCAAGTGGTGATGTCCCTGCGTAAATGCCTTCATGGTGGCGTTATCGTTCCTATATTCTTCTCGCATTATTGTCACCCGCTCCCGTCTGCGAACCACTTTGGAAAAAAGTAAAAAAGCAGGGCATTTTACAAATCTGTGACAAAAACGGATAACCCAAGCATTAGTTATCCGGAGTAAAAGCGAAGCAAACGGATAACCACAGGGCGTGACTTCGGTGTTAAACCCTAACCGAATAACCCATTCCGTGACTTCCGGTGTGTTTTAAAATTTTCAAAAACACACGGATAACTTCTTAACATATTATCGGTTTGTATAATTTCATCTATGCATAATAGGAAAACTTACTCTTGTGTCCTCCGGGAGTAAAATAAAGAAACGGATGTAAACTTCTTGGTTCTCCGTTGTCAAAAAATTCTCTTTCTCTCGTTTCTGAGAAGTTGAAATGATAAAAGTGAAAAAAAATTAGGTGATTAGTATTTATACAAGGACAATTTCGTCCAAATGTCAAAATTGTAGGAGTATGGAATAAATGTAAGAATATGGGTAAAATTTTCTCAATTGAGAAAGTGGAAAAGATGTATTTTGGAGGCCATAGATGATATACAATTCAAATAAAAGTACAATGATTAGGAAAAAAGATGTCTATAGATTGATGTTATTATGACTTGAAATTTTGTCCCTCCTTCAATTTATAATAGGAGTGTTAAATGTGTATTATTAAAAACTATTTTAATAAAAGTAAATTAATTTATTAAATCGGTTATAATTTACTCTATAATTAATTTAAACTAATTTATAATTTGAAATCGATTTAATATATTTTAACTAGTTTTAAACTAGTTATTTTGAAAAAATAAAATTTTAAATTAGTTTTGAAAGATATATTTTTCTTTTAAATTCTTTTTTTGGAAAAATATTTTTATTTTTATGTTTTCAATTTTTTTTTGTTCATAATTGTTTTTTTTAAATTAATTTTTCCCATTTTGGAATAAAATTTAAATTTTATTGAAAAACTATTATTTTTCTCTCTTATTTTTAAAAATTTATTTATTAATTATTAATTTATATAATGAAATCAATTTATAATAAAAATTAGTTTTAAACTAGTTTAAAATTGAATTTAAATTGTTTTGATCAAATGATTCACTTTAATAATCATTTAAATAGTTTAATTTTTTTTTTTATGGTTCAAACATACTATTCAATTTACCGTATTTTGAACTTTCGTAATATATAGTTTTGTATATTTTAATGTTTTCTTATCATATTTAGTATTGAGGTTAAATATTTAAATCGATGTTAGCGAATATTCATTTTAGACTCTGGTAATGTTTTTTTAGATCTCTCACTTGAAATGTTAAAATTCTAAGTCCTTTGTCCCCTAGGCAAAAATATTACCCCCTTGTAAAATATATATTTTTATTTTACCTCCCGTTTCATTTCATTTTTACACGCTTAGGAGTATCAAAAAATCATAGGGATAATTAAAAAAATAATTTTAAGGAGTCTAATGCGAATGTCGCTAATATTATATTTAACCCTGGTATTAATAATTGCCTAAATTAATAATCATATTTAATGAAATACTTAAACTTGATTTGTAATTTACTATCATATACTATATGAATTTTACTTATGAGAAATAAAATAAAAATTTAATATACAATGTACTTGTGTATTCACATAATAATACATAATATTGGTGATTTAAATAATATTAAATAAATAGTATAATTAAAATAATAATAATTAATATAGGTAAATATAGAAAATTTAAAGGAATATGTCATTTTAGACCATTATTATTATTATTATTATTATTATTATTATTATTATTATTATTATTATTATTATTATTATTAATATTATTATTATTATTATTATTATTATTATTATTATTATTATTATTATTATAATTAAAAGAATGTTATTTTAGTTTTTATTTTATTTTTAAAATGAGTAATTCTAATTTCATTTTCCATGCAACTTTTGATCATAAATTTGAATATATTCTTAGAATAACTTTCTTCACAACTGAACTTAAAATATGCACATCCTTTCAAATATATCAATCTCACATCTTCAATGCAATAAAATTAAAGTTTGATTCCATCACATATTCCAATAAAACATGCATGTTCACAGCACATGAAATATATATTGCCTTGTTCATTGATTGTTCATGGTTCGGTTTGGATCGGTTTAAAGGCAAAAACTCATCCTTTAAAGTTATATTTAGTTATGATTCGGTTTAGTTTAAAGTTATATTTAGTTATGGTTCGGTTTGATTTTAGATGATATATTAAAAACAATTTAATCAATCGATTCAATTTTATGCGATTTAATTTGGATCGATTTTTGGTTATCCAAACTACACATTGTATTTTATAAATATTATAAAACTACTAATAAATCATAGATTTGATATAATATATAACCTATTGTATATTAAAAATTAATATTATAAAATGAGAATGATCGATTATGGTTGAAATAATAAAAATAAATAGATTATACCAAACTAATAGATATTATTAAAAAAATTATTATCATCTAATAATAAATTCACGTAACATATCATACTAATAAAAAGTAAATAAGTACAAAAATATATACATGCGATTCGATTTGATTTTGATCGATTTTAAAAGATTAATTCGAAATTTGATCAGAACTGATCAATTTTCTCAAATGACATCCAAACACATCCAATAATTTTTTTTCTTTTCCGGTTTTCAATTTTTTGAATTGGTTTTCAATTTTTTATTTGGATTTACTTGGATTTAATACTCCTACTTGTTCATTTCCAATGCAACTTTAAATATTTTTAAGATATTTTTCTTCACAAATTTATAATTAAATATTTTCTTTTAAAATTTATCTATATAATTAATGTATTTGTCCTATATCTAAGCTATATATTTCATCTGTAATGATTTATCAGTAAAATTTTCAATTTATAAATAAATTTTAATTCATATTTATTGAACTTGAAATGAAATATTTGCTGTTAATAATGACAGAATGATGTATATAATACAAATATTTTTAAATGGATTTAAAATTAACTCACGTACTTTAATTATAACACATGTTTCTAATGCGGCTCACTACACATTTGAAAAACAATTCTTTTATAGGTAAAAATTATTTTTTTAATTCACTAAACAAGTAGGATATCTACTTTGTATATATAGTTCAAAGAGAAAATAACTGATACATTAAAAATGTAAAATATTTTATATTATCAATCAATAGTGACATGTATTTAATTAAAATATAATTTTAATTTTAAAATAATAATATATAACAATTATAAATTTTAATTAATTATATATATATATATATATATATATATATATATATATATATATATATATATATATATATATATATATATATATATATATATATATATATATATATATATATATATATATTGATTTATATTATCTAATTAAAATATAATTTAAATACATAATTTATTGAATGAACTTAAAAAATCATAATTTTCTTATAAAAGAGGATGATGGAGTACTATTGTTTAATTGATTTAAAAGTATTATGGACTGTATTTTTTCCTTATATCCTACATAAATTTTAAGGAATTCTTTTATGATTTTCAAATATATTTTCACTCTCTAACAAATGTATTGTCACATAGTTTAATGCAATAAATATTCAATGAAATTCAAAGTTTAAATTCACCGTACATTCTCAATACAACATGCATGTTTCTAACACATGAAATATGCACAATGTTTCATTTTCAATGCAACTTTTGAACTTGCAAGACTCATCATTTTGTATATATTCTAATGATAACTTTCTTCACGCATCCACTAAATTATTTAGTATATACATCTTTTAATGTAGTGTAGGCCACATGTTTTAACTATAACACATGTTTCTAATGCGACTTACAAGAACAATTGTTTCAATACACATATAATATTTTAAAATTTTAACTAGACTTGATCTTACCCGACCAAAAGACTCAATTGATAAGGTTCAATCCATCAAAAACTAACTCTAATCGATCATAAATATAAAAACATTTCATACACTACGAGAAGGTACATGATTTTTGTTCTCCAAAGGATCCCTTACCTACTTCCAAAGCCCGTGAGAAATCGGTAGGTTCAACTGCGTCATTTATGATGTATGACAGTTGATGCTGATGACGATCCATTGATGTATTACCCTCTTACTATTATTTCGAGGCAACACGTAAAAAATATAATTCTTCATACTATCTACGCCAAACAAGGAATTAGACAATATTTTTTTAGGTCTTTAACAACGCTTAAAAGTGCTGCTAAAACTATCGTTGCTAAAAGTATAGACAGCGCTTAGGTTACTGTAAAAGTGTTGTTATAGATACTATTTAGGCAGCGTTTTTTTTTTCTTCTAAAAGCACTATTATAGATACCCTCTTTAGCGCTTTCACTTTAAACAACGCTTTTGAAAGAATTTTAGGTGGAGCTTTTGACGTTTTGTAAAAGCGCTGCTATAGATACCCTTTAGGCAGCATTTTTTCCTGAAAAGCGCTGCTATAGATACCCTCTTTAGCAGTGCTTTACTTTATACAACGCTTTTTTTATTGCCCCATATAGCAGCGCTTTTTTCATCCACTTTAACAACGCTTCTCATTAAAAGCGTTGTCTATCCTACTAGCGTAGCTTTCCTAAGAAATTTTTGAAAATTTTTTTTTTTCCATTTAAAACAAAACGCTGCCTATTATAAAATTAGCATATATGCATTAGATTTAATTTCACCATTTTTGCACCAGGTTTTTACCAGAATTTGTACCAAAATTTCATAAACTTGAATAAATTTGTAGCTTCAATATAAATTTGAAATAACAACAACATCAATATACATCTTTAATCCTTTTTTGCACAATATTTCATAAACTTGAAACAACAACAACATTAATATATAGAACAATGAAACAACTTGAAACAACAACAACATTAATATATACAACAATGAAACAACATCAACAATGAATTACAAAATAGCTCTATCTTCTACATCGATCTGCACCTATATAACCTGAAACAAAATATAAAAAAAATCAAAATTCTTACAAGTTACCAAATAACAACAACAAAAACAACAATGTTGCAACACAACTATAATGACATATATTATATTCTCAAAACTCAAAGTTATACCTTATAATAAAATTCTCAACTCCATAACAAATTGACACCAATCCTCCATAAGTTCATCCAATTGATCTTTTGAGTAATAAGCACACTTGAATTCATCAAAATACTACATAATAATATAACATAGTATGATTTACTTAAAACACTAAGTCATTTTATGAGAAATATTAAAATAATTCCTAAGTTAGAAATTCATCGTAGATGGAATCTCAATCGGTCCAAAAGAAGAGTTTCTTTCATAAATCTCAACATAAAATAACCGCATAATCTACACAATTACTTGAGGACACTACACATGGAAAGAAAATCGAATACATCAAGATATACACCTTAACTTGTTTTATCATCACTATATATAATCGAAATTGTGAAAATATACCTCCACTTTGATCCACGAAATGTTGTTGACTCTACTCCTTGGTACTTGAATATCTCTTTATGCTCGAATATTTAGAATGCAATAATAAAATAATAACAAATATTTAGAACTATCTCACGAAATAATTAAACATACACATGAATATTTTAGAACAATCTCACTACGTATCAACCGTCTTCTTCATATACGGGTATGTTGTCCAATCATTGCCCAATGAATCAAATAATATACAATTTCTCTCCGCATTAATCATGCAACCAATAACGATGTCTTTGTAATATTAAACAAAGTTAGATGAAACTTTCTACAACGTCAAAATGAAAAATTATAATAGGTAAATTTAGAATGAAAATCTTACTTGTGGCGATATTATATGGTAAAAGAACAAATTTTACTTATCTTTCTGACCTTAAATAAATGGAGTACAAACTCTATTACTTCATCGGTTTTGAGATGATTGACCCTCGTGGACAAATTTAGGATTTATGAAAGCGAATATGAATTCCAATCCACGGGCCGAATCAACTTGTCATGAAATCTTAAATAAAAACATCATTAACATTAATTATTCATTGAAATGAGTAACTAAATTCTTCAATTAATTAAACAAAGTTGATCGAGTTATACGATGTATGTATTGATAACGTGACGCCTAATGTCAAATGTCAAAACTTGTTCCAAATCCTCCTTACCAATTGTTTGCCATGCCTTGAGACCATAAATCTTTGCATCCATGAGTATAAGACTAGTACCACCTTGCGAAATAGTTGTGAAGCTTACATATGTCTGAAGGCACGACGTATACTATGAAGTAGTTTTCTTTCTAGCTCGGTCTTCTTGTGACACTCTTTATTTATGTGAGGAATGTTGCTAATTCTGGGCTCCACCCTCTTGACATTCAATCTCTTTAGCGAGGAATAATCTAAATATCATAAAATTAGTTTGGTCAAGTATAAGATGACGAATTAACATTATCTAAGCATAAATATCATATAATTGTGTTGTACTTGTTTTTGATGCCACCGACTCGATTGCCGCATAATTCCCTTATCTTTTGGTTTGGGTTTTGTAGGACATTACCATGCAAAAAAGTTAGTAAAATGAGCGTAAAAATTTGAGTACTCAAGGTTCATAATGGTTTAAGTATACCTCATCATCTGGCGGTGTTCTGCTTGTAAGCGGCAAGCAAAGAGTTGGTATTATTTTTAATGGTGATATATACGGTTAGGTTATATCGTATCGTATCCACAGATTGGTTATTGATTAAATCGTTCGACAATTCTACCGTTAATGAGTTTGGGATTAAAAAGAAATGAAAATAAAAGGAAAGTAAATGAACAAAAGTATAAAGGATAGATAGCTTCCGGGCGATATAAACTAAATCCGCAGACTTAAATCTACCACCCGGTTATACTCGCCTCGTTACTCGTCGTGTCATCACATACCTCTCACAACCTAAGCTATTTATAACCCCAATTTGAGAATCCTCCCGAATCACCTCGATATCCATTTACGGCCTTCTCAACAACACGGAAGCATTAAGATCGAGATACTTTAAGTGAATGTCGACTCTAAACCATTTCTAGCATTGAAAACTAACAAATAATCATCTAAGTAAGAATCTAAGCAATCTATCTCTAGTAAAGCTCAAATCCCTAACATAGGTAAAAACCAAGACAATCACCAACCTGATTCGTAAAGAAACTTTATACAGCAGCCAAGGCGACAAATATTATGAGTTAGAGTAGATATACATACAAAACCCAACAAAAGAGATTACAAAGAAGAGAAGAGAGGAACCAAACATTTCTTGGTTTATCAACACCAATCGACGAGGATTCGACTCGGATCATCCAAATGCAAGCTCGATGTTTTTCCAAGCAAATCTATCAAAAAATGATGTTGATGGTGTTGGGACTCAAATACCCAACCATAACCTAAAATGTGTTTTAGCCCCTTTAAAGAATTACGAAATCGCGGGGCGCGCTAAAGCGCTGTATTCGCGCTAAGCGTGACTGTGATATTCCAGCATCTTGTTTTTCCATATCTTGAGAAACCGTTTGCGCCCGGTTTGAAGCGTTGGAAAGCTTATTAAATTTCCTATCTAACCATGAAAAATATCAATCAAATTAATGATTTTATTCTTTGATTTTGAGCTTTATTCGTTGATGAGTTGCTCGAAATCGCGTTTGAAGCGTGTCTTCGACACTTTATTACTCAATGCTCAATTATGAATGAATACCTATAAAGATATCAAAAACTATCAAATGATACAATATTTACAAAAACTCAATTATTCTATTATGTACACATTTATACAAAAGCGGGATTTATTAGAAGAATATCAACAAAAAAACGGATAAGTGCCACAAAATATATATACAAAATAACTACATTTGGCACTTATCGGTGAAGTGAGTCTTAATGACCATGCAACATCGCTCTATTGCCTCTCCCACCAATGTTGCATCAAAACTTCGTCTTGGATTAGTAATAGCATTCTCCTCTAATGCAATATCAATTGATACTTTCAAATATCCGGAAGGGCGGTTTATGATGAAGTACTTCTCCCAAAGTGTTATGCACTTTTCCCTTGTCAACCATGTGATAAGTCGGTGTCTCTAAAAAGAGTTGACAAGGTGAAATGCCTAAAATCAATAATAAATATGACATCGTTAATGTGTGTATATATGTCGGTTAAAGAAATTAGACTAATTTAATTTCATAATAACATATATAATTACCTGGGACTACTCAATTGAACTGCTGGTGACACTAGCTATGTCACTAGTATCTTTAACACCCAAGCTTCCTTTACGATAGGTGTCTTGCTTTATCCTTCCTCAATTCAGAACTTGACTTCTAATGCATCAACCTTACTTGCAATTCTTTGTTGCTAGCGACTTTTGTCTTTGGATTGTGCTTTTCAAGGGTGTTGGAGTAACCCATGTCCTTTACCCTCACCCGACTGAATACTCACGAATATCTAATGCTCGACTAAGTATGCTCACTGCAATCATCTGGTGGAGATATAGACTTAAATGAATCGCTTAGAAATTCATATGAATATCGAAAAACATGAATATTATATGTTATAAAAGTTTGATTTAATTAAATAATTAATGTTATACTTACGCATTTTCAAAATTTGTTGTACATCTTCTTTAAGAACTCCATCCTTACCACATGGGCAGCCTTCCACAAAACATGTTAGGAAGATATGTTTGAACTATTCTCCTATTTTAACTACACACTAAGACAAAAAATAAGATCAATTATAACTCTTGATGAACAAGTATATCATTGCAATTTATAAATACTTACAATTTTTGTTCTAATCGTGCATATCCCAAACACCCTTTTTGTATGGATACGGGAGATGATGCTCTTTAGCGATTTCGTCATTACCTCTAAAATTTTGGGGTTTTTATTTTGGCTTTAAAAACTTCCCATTCTTTAAGTGAAATCACATCTGCATATTCCGTTGGACGCTCTGCAACAACAAATTTTTTCCGGCATCTTTAAGATATTTTACATTTAAATATGTTTTAAACCCTCTTAGTATTTTTGACCATTCCAAGACAATAGTCTTTTCTTTTATCATCAATTTTGAAAGACCTCTATAAAAAACATACACAAAGTGCGTTAGTATAAGTAATTTAAATACCTAATCGTAATTTAAAGACATAATTTAAAGTACCTATATCTCACTCCAGATTTTGTTTTTAGCGTCATCCAACTTATCATCTCTCCACTCATCACAAGTAATTGGAATTTCTCTCCTTAAAACTGTACCAATGTAACTTGTCAATTTAGAACCGTTAGGCTCAATTAGTTGGTCACTTGGACTCCAATGCACATCATATTTTATGCCTTTATCTATCACGAATGATATTCTTCATAATAGTTTTTCCTCGTTTAATTTCTTTCCACTCCCTTATCGGTTTGTCTCCACCATTTCTCCATCATTAATAGAATCATCGTGTGGGTGATCCTCGTTACTAACCATCTAACTTTGTAATAAAGAAAAACATTAGTATCTAATGACAAATATTTAATTCCAAATATATAATTCCAAATATCTAATTCCATAATCAATTGAGTATATAAAATGACAAATATATAATTTTATTGAAAATGACAGAATATATAACATTTTACTATATTACCTCTTTCACTAACATCTCTTTCTTTTCTTGATTGGATTGCGAATTACTCGTCTCTTAAGAACAGATACGGAGAGATTGGTCCAAATTCCCTCATCATGATCTTTTCTGATATATAATTCATCCGCTATAGTATATTCATCTCGATCGTTTCTAATATACGACTCATTCTCAACATCAACATCACCTTGATCTACACTTTTATCACCAATCACTTTGTTGGATAAAAGCACTATAGACCATTTCGTACTCTTCGAGTCTGTGACATAAAACAGTTGTTTAGCTTGAGAGGATAGAATAAAAGGCTCATCTTTGTATTCCATTCATATGCCACTATTATGTACCCACTTGCAACCAAATATAGGAATCTGAAACTTCTCATAATCAAACACCCAAATGTGATCGATAACCGCAAAATATGACAGATTTTCATATTTGGGGTTTAAGTTCTTCATACTAGAAATGTGCATTGCTTCAACTACCACTGTGACACCCCTATTTTGCATAGTATTTTTATCATCTTGTTCTTTGATATAAAATGTGTATCCATTAATTGTGTATCCTTTATAAGAAAACACAATGAACTTGGACCATATAACGAACATCTGACCTATCGATATTAAAGTGGGATCTGAATGAAATTTTGAATATATATGATCCTTAAACCACTATATAAAACTTTGATTGTGCTCTTGCACTATCCAATTTTCATTTCTACTTTGATTCTCACCTAGGAGTATAGCCTTGTGCATTTCAACAAAGCGGCTCGACCTCATTGTCATTATGCGGAACATCTGATGCACTTGATCCGTTCATCCCTTTATCTTGTCACAATTTCATTTCAATTAATTTTTACCTTCTTTTTTTCTTCAAAAAATGAGATTTGGGGTCAATGGATTGCACATTGGACAAAATTGATACAAAACTCAACTGCTTCTTCAATAGCGTATCGCTAAAAATACAACCCTGCGGAATGACTTCGGTTTTCACGTACCCTTTTAATATTTTCATATAACGTTCGAGAGGTACATCCATCTCATATAAGTTGGTCCACACATTGTGTCTCTTTCACAAGATGAACAACAAGATGTACCATAATGTCAAAAATGATGGAGGAAAATACATTTCAAGGTCACACAAAGTAATAGCTATTTCTTTTTGAAATACTGGTAAGATCTCAAGATCGATCAACTTACTACAAATTGACACGAAGAAAAACACAATTTAGTTATAACGCTTCTTACTTTTTCGGCAAAATAGAACGTATACCTATTGGTGAAAATGTTTCCTTTGGCAATCACGTGTCTTCAAAATAAAGGGCTGAGGTCTTTCCTTTCTTCACTAGAGAGTATAATAATTGTAGAGTTCTTATTCTTCATCTCACGCCATATTCCTCCCTTGCTTTAAGGCCATCCTTAGAATTTCCTTTTATATTGAGTATCGTACCAATAACACTTTCAAATACATTTTTTCAATATGCATAACATCAAGAAAATGTCTTACGTACAAAGATTTCCAATATGGAAATTAAAAAAAATTGACCTCTTCTTCCACCACATGTGACAACTTTATGTGCAAAAGGCTTGCCAAACTAAATACTCACATCTTTCACCTTTTCAAAAATTTGATCACCTGTCGATCGGTGGATCTCTACGTTATTCGGTATCTCCATTGAGCGTTTTCTCCATCCACGATATTGATGTTTAGAATTTAAGAATCTACGATGACTGAGAAAGACATTCTTCTGACAAAGTTTCAATCGCGTCGTATCGTTTCCATCTTCACCGACAGGACACGCTTTTTCACCTTTAACTCTATACTCAGATAGATTTTCATATGATGGAAAATCGTTAATTGTTCCAAACAACATTGCCCTCAAATTGAAACTTTCTTTCCTATATCCATCATAAACCTCCACACCGTTCTCCCACAAAATCTTCAAATCTTCGATTAAAGGTTTCAAGCATACGTCTATGTCATTCCCTGGGTGTTTAGGCCCAGAAATTAACATAGATAACATCATGTACTTGCGCTTCATACATAGCCATGGAGGTAGGTTATAAATCATAAGAATCACAGGCCATGTGGAATGTGGGATACTTTGAAGACCATGCAGGTTCATTCCATCCGTAGATAATGTCAAGCGAAGGTTTCTCGTTTCTCCTCCAAAATCAGGATAATCATTATCAATTTTCTTCCACTGTGGTGCATCTGCTGGATGTCAAAACTTTCCATCGATAATTGTTTCATCTGCATGCCAAGTCAAGTATCTAGCATTGGTTTCACTACAAAACATGCGTCTACATCTCGGAATAATAGGAAAATACCATAAGACTTTCGCTGGAGATAATTTTTTCTTATATCGAGATAAACCGCACTTAGGGCACTGATTCAATGACGCATATTTATTTCGAAACAAAATGCAACCATTTAGACATGCATGTATCTTATCATAGCTCATGCTAATAGAGCACAACATTTTTTTGGCCTCGTAGGTACGATTAGGAAGAACATTATCCTCAGGAAGAATATCTCTCAAAAGGGCTAATAACTCAGTGAAACTTTTATCCGACCATCCATTGCGCGCCTTTAAGTTGTACAACTTTAATACCGAAGGCAGTCTTGTGAATTTGGGGCAATCTTTATACAACGGTTTCTCCACATCGCTTACCAACCTCTCAAACATTTTGGGACAATCGAAGATCTTCTTCAAGTGCTACAAATCTCTTGACTCGATCACAATCATATGTATCCGTGACACTTTCGTATGAAGCATAGGTCGCATTACTATTCACCCCGGTTCAACATTCTCGCTTCTTTTCTCACCATGAAATATCCAACACGTATAAATTCGATCAATTCCACGCATTAGTAAATGCAATTTCAATCCATCTGCGCCTTGACCCACATAACAACAACCCAAGCAAGGACATTTCATTCTATTCGGGTCTTCAGCGTGTTCAACAACAAACTTAACGAACTGTAATACCCCATTCTTGTACTCTTTTGATAATCGATCGACACACACCCATTTTTTATCCATGGTTTTACTACTAATGAAGTAAGCTAAACAAAAAAAACTAATTAGGGCACAACGGTATAATGCGTTTCAGTCAAAATGCAAAGTATACATGGAATGCATCTAGAGCAAGCAAACACAAATACAATAGTACACATTAGGCAAGTCAAGTTCTTAATATTTTTTAAGAAGTACATTCTTAAATTAATTAAAATAAATTTTTGGATTAAATTCAATAATATTTTAGCGAGGCCATTATCCATGTTCACTTTTGTAAGCATGAAAGTGTTATATAAACACTAAAGATATTTAATGAAAAATCAAAGTGGGACTTGTTTAAAACACAACAACACATTCCAACTCAACCCATTAATACACCTTCAATCGCAGTTCGGATCTCATGAGACATACATTATAGCGCACTCTATATCATTCATCAAATTTAATACTCCATTACGCTAAAAGACCATGAACTACGCACTAAAAATACATGCTAGAAGTAGTAATATTGCTATGATTGTGGAACATGTAGTAATATTCCTAAGTTTTCTACCATATTAGCCAACTTTAAAACCTGTATGAAAAATAGGAGGATTTTAAACACATCGAGTTCTGTAAAATGTAAGTATAAGAGAGTCACGTTTCATTTCTATCATCATGATTAATATTTCTAAACATTAGGGTGTTAGTAGGGGAAAATATTATTGATGTAAAGTCAAGAACAACATTTATTTATTCATATGAAAGTTACAATTCATAGTTTTAGCAAAAAACCATGGAATTTTCTTTTATTAACATTCAACATAATCCTAGCATTTAAGAGAGTAGTGTTACCTGAGAATTTGTATAAGAAACACCTTGTGAGAAAGAACCTTGATAAACAAGCAGCAATTTCAACAAAATATATCAAAATTAGATACTGTTTTCTGTTCTTTTTTCTCCAACAATATAATCACGCGTAATTCATGTGTTTTTTTACCTGAGAATTAGAACCTTATTAAAGATCTTTCTTAGTATACGAGTCTCCACCCTTGCCAGAGCCCTTGGTATCACTCACTGAGTTATGTTTGGTAACTAACCTTTTCAGCAAGAGGACATACTTGTATCAATTCCCACAAGATATAAACTTGAAAAAACCATGAAAAAACCAGTTAAACTTGTATCAATTCCCAGAAGATAACATGAAAAAACCAGTTAGCGAAGAAGAAGAAATAAAAGATTAAACAAATGAAACAACCAGTTAACGAAGAAGAAGAAATAGAAGATTAAACATGGAATGAAGTAGATAACATAGGATATGAGTAGTACCAGTTAACGAAATCGAAAATTGAAGAAGAAGATTCGAAGAAGCTAGAGGGTGGCGTTGATAATGACAATGTTGACGGAGGAAATCGAAATCGAAAATCGAGAGGTGGTCGTGGTCGTGATGATGAGAGGTTTTGCGAGGAAGGGAGTATGTTTTGTGAAGATGCGTGGAGGAGGAAGAAGAATAAGGAAAACCTAATTATTTAATCTATTTTAATTTTAATTTTAAATGGCCTTAGACAAGCTTTTATGCTGTCTAAGATGGACCTTACCGATGCTTTATCTTTCTTTAGCGGTAACTTTCTAATATGCCCTTTTAGCGGCTTTTACATGGGCATTTGGCGATCTTTTGAAAAGCTTTGTCTAAGATGGGCCATTCGCGCTTTTAAAAGTGCTTTTAATATGCCTCTTTAGCGGTAACTTTATACATGGGCCTTTAGCGGTAGCTTTTCATAAGCTTTGTCAAAAGGTGCCTGCGGTAACTTTTACATATTTTCATTAATAATTTCCTTTTTTTTAATTTAACTTATAACAATGTTTTTGTGAAAAAGCACTGTCTAAGATGCGCTGGCTAAAATCCTTTTTGGCGTAGTGCTAGAAGACAACTAAAGTGACTGATATAGATGGGGTTCATCGACTGTGCAATCAGAGAGTAGTAACCCTGACACCCTGGGTTATGTTTGAGATAGGAATAAGAAAAGCCTAACTCCATACATCCGCTTGTATAGCCCCCGCAAAGGAAAAGCTAAACGGGAAAGGTTCTAGGTCATAAAAGCCGACCATACAACATATGCTTCTAGATAAATGTAAGGTAAGACACCTCAAACATCTTCCAACGAAAAGAACACTTGATGCGCCAGGCGCTCCATCCGACTTTCAAGAAAAAGGTAATAATCAAATACACCGAACACTATCTGACCATGTCAAGGTCATCTTCTAGGGTTATCCACCCCGACGATTCTTTAATATATATCGAATTGAAAAAAAACAAGAAAAATTCCAGAGTCACATATGTCATCCCATTGCTATCTAATATGATGCTTCTTTCGTAAAGCAAATCAATAAAGGCTCTCACATCCGTAAAAAATAATCCAACATCATTGACGCACACCGGTGGTTCATCCTAAATTTTAAAAGTAAATAATGACTTTGAAGATAAAAATAGTAAACTTGGAGATATAACAAATTGTGAACAATAATAATGATAACGTAAAGGTATGCATAAATATGTAAAGCTAACAATACTTGAAATTTCAAGGTAAAATATTTAATTACCCATGGTACAAAAACCTTTGAATCATTGTAGGAAAGTAAATAGCATAAAGAAAAAAGAAAATCAAGTTGGAGCGTTAAAAGCTGAAGCATTGGGACCGCCTCTTTGATTCTCTCCAAAAGCAGACTTAAACGAGTCCAGTTCCTCGACTTAAATTAATTCACCAGAAAATAACTTCCTCACCTTCTCCAAAACTAGTTCTCGAACTCCGAGCACGTCCCACATAGTATATTGAAAAGCAACATGAAACTCCCGCTCAAGATTATCCTCCTCGTCTTGGAGAGCTTTTAGGATCTGAGCATATTATCAAAACTTTACCTCATGGAAGACCTTTTCATTAATGGAATCAGAAGCATCCTTGTATCACTTTTCTATATTTTAGGGAGAAACCTCCCACGCATTAACACAAGTTTCCAAGACAGATTTATCATCTCTTGCAAATAGTAAGCAACTTTAAGTTCCTCCTCAGGATTTTTTTATATTTAAATATTGGAACACTTCATCTCCATAGCTCCAGACTTCCCCTTCAAAGTATCTCTCTCCTTAAAGGGACTACCCTGGGCCAAGACTTAAGCCTGTCCAACAATGACGAGAGAAAATATAGTAGCAACTTTTAACATGTTGTAAGAATGCTTAAAATCATTTCCATTTTATCCCTTTCAAGAAGGTTCCGGATGAAGGATAAATATGACATCGAGACAATTTCAGAAGCCTCCTTAGGAGTGCATGAAAGTCGGAAAGATAAAATGTTCAATATCTTTATAAAGGGAGATACCTCATCAAAAAATTACCCTTAGTGATGTGAGTCCATTTTGGGAAGCCTCGGTCCAAGGACATTGTTGTTCTCCCCCCGGGCCCTCTTCGTTGATGTCGGAGGTGTAACTGGGTCCCACACTATCAAAATACATACATTATGCACAATTTTCTGTAGTCGGGGTAGGAGAAGGGACCACAACAGAAGTGGAGGTATAATCAGAAGTCCAAATGCAAAACACAATCACACATGTTCAGAAATAAGTATCAAGACTGCATTCTGACCAAAGACTTTTCTCCCCTCCCCAAGATTAATTGCACTCCTAATATATGAAACACGGACACCGGGACACGACACTACACAGACACTCCGACACCGATAATCTCAAAAACATAGGACACCGACACTGCTAGATATATAATATTATTTGACCTTTATTTATTCATCTATTAATAAAATAGTTACAAATACCCTAATCAAAATTAATATCTCCAACTCTTCATTGATATCATTGCTTCAACACATGTTTAACCATTTTATATGTATATGAGATGTGCATAAGGTGTTTTGAAGTAAAGGAAAAAACAATTTTTGAAACACATGTACGAAAAGTATTGTATGGTATCATATATTATCGGACACCGAGAGTGTCAACGTAAAGAAAAAAAATAATTTTTTGTGACACTTGTCGACTTTTCCAACACTTGTTTGACTTTTCAACATGTGTAAATACAAGTGTCGGACACATGACACATTTGATTTTAGAGGTGTACGTGCTTCATAGCTCATGATAACATAAGTATCAATTTGCATTTTCCTCGCCTCGATGAGGCACCTCACCAAGGCTGACCAAGTCCATGAAACCAAGATTGCTTGGCATTCTTCATTGTCACCTCGTTTAGTGAAACAAACTGGACTTGGTATAATATGAGTGAACATACTAATTAAACTTAATCCTGGACCAATAATCCAGGCACAAAAAGTGACAGTAGGAAGGAAAATCGACAAATATATAACATAAAATAAAATGAACGGTAGAGGTATGGGGCTTCACCAATATGATATGTCCTAGAAAATTGCCCCAATTTAGAGTGAAGGGTTAAACCACTAGTGGATCGAATGAAAGTAAATGAGCCAGCGATTAAGAAAGTTATCTAGGGAGGTACAAATTATATGAAAAAAACAAAGAATAAATTAAGAAAAGGCCTTAAAGACTTGTGTTCAACACATAGTTGAAAGACCCTTTTGCATGCCCAAGACCTCAGATGAAGTTGGGAAGGAGAAAATTTTAAATGTTTCAGGATGACTACCTAAAACTTGAAAAAAGACAGTCGAAGCCCTACCCTTTGATATATTTTGAGAGTATTATTAATAACGATCATGTGTCAATCAGTCAATGTAAGAATGAGGAAGAAATTTTTTAATATTTTAATTAATTCCAATAAAGATGGTGTTTTTTTTTTACGTATTTATCAAATATGTGAAAGTTATCGCATTTTAGAAAAATTAAGAGTACCATACATTTCCCTCGAACTCCTTAAAATCCATAATATAACATGTTTTCTTTTTGTACTTCAAATTATGGAAGATTGAGCAATTAAAATGTGTTGATTTCTTAATCCATCTCATGGGGTGGAATTAAACCCTATGTATTTTCAAAAATCCCCTAAAAAATCAGAAGTATACTTTCGGTGCGCATCACTATTTAAAATATTTGAGTAAAAATCGGAAGTATATCTCCGGTTCCATACCAGAAGTATACATCCGATTCTGGGCATGACAGTTAGCAGAAAAATAGAACTAAAACAATAACATATTTAACAAACTATTCAATTTATAAATTGAATTAAAGACCTGCAATTTTAAATCGAATAATAGCCCAAAAATGTTATCCAAAATGCATTTCATGATAATGGTATTCAAAATACATATTCGATACAATACAAAATATAAAAACTAAAGTCAAAATACAATCAAACTAAACTACTACGTATGGCGGACGATGGCCGAACATGTCACCCTCGAGGTGTCCCTCGTTGTCTCTGTATGAACACCTTGAGCCTCCGCCATGATGGCCTCCCAAACTTCTCGACATCGGATCCTTCAGAAATAACCCTTTGTCAATGCCATCCCTAGCAAGCTCCATGATACAGCGACACCTAGGCAACACGTCCTAGGCATGATCCCTCTTTGCCTGCTCCTCCTCCAGGATCTCCTGATGAACCGACCTGGGTGGGTTCCTTGGAGCATCATGTATGATGTATGGATGAGAAACCTAAGAACCACAACATGTAACCGTAGGCATAACTCCATTGTGCGGTGCCATTCCCATCCAGAAATAACCCTCAGTATAACCCTCAATAAGTGTCCATCCAGAAATGCGAGGGAAATGTTGTAGGATCCATCCCTGAAATATCAAAATTAAACCAGTTAGTTTCAAAATCAAAATAATTAAAAAACGAGCTAAGAGAAATAGTTTACTGTCAATAGACACATGGTGCCGATGATTTACCTCGTCCTCAACTTAGTCCCTCAGCGAACTTGGTATGCAAGTAAACCAAGCAGGCAGTCCCCCAGTTCCACCCATTGATCACATCAAAATCAGCAAGAACCTAAGGTACATGATATCGGTGTAAGTGGCACTAGTGTCCATAAATATCGGTGCCAACAAGATACAGAGGTATGCTCATGGCATACCCTTGTGAAGGGTAACACTCAGGATCACCATCACTATAGCAAGAAGCTCATCTATAAAAACCTCTTCAATCAACTATATCTCACGTGGCAACCACATGTCTTATCAACCTCCGCCATGGCCTTCTCCATGGAAACTTCCAACATATCAACCAACAAAGTAATGGCCTCATCTTTCTCCAACTTGATCCAAAACCACCCTACGATCGGTAGGTGAAGCGGATACGCAAATCATCGAGTGTGATTGTCATCTCTCCATGCGGTAGATGAAAAAGAGACGTCTCCTCGTGCCACCTCTCTACAAAGTGTTGATCATCCTCAGTTGACCATGCTATATCCACAGATAGTCAAATCTCTTAAGCCCGTAATGCGTATAAGATCATCAAACCATGGTTCGAGAGAATAAGCTCTTGATCTTCCTCCCATGACTTATGACCTTTAGTGTATCGTGATCCTATAAGAAAAAAATTCATTGTTAGAATTCATAATATTATTCATAATAATATTCATAATATAATTAATAGCTATAATATAAATGTAAATTTTATACCTCTCCATCCCATATATGTCTATCCACATGGGTGGGATAAAGCGACAAAGATAAGTCGAAGGTCCCTTCCAAAGACTTGAGGGCAGGGTGCGTGTGGTGGCATGGTGCCTCAGTCTTGGGGTGTAGCATCATGTATCACCTCGATGACCCTCCTGTGAGGAGATGGGGATCTCGTCTCAAACTTCGTGTTGAGGATGGTGAGGATGTGCGTGCGGTAGGGAGAGGAGGCGAGAGATTGGAGACTCCCGTCTTACTGGAGGAAGATGTAGATGGTGCATCGGAACAGAAGAATGTGCATCCGAGTTAACTTGTCGGATGTCGATCGAGCCTGTAATGCCTTAATCCTCTCTTTCCATACAGCATGCTATGAAACCCAACCATGTCTCAACGTGATGTCTCAAACATATCTCATGTAGAAGGAAGAACAACGTTAGCATATGACTTATAATGGAAAAAATGAAGAAAAAAAATGAAGCCGAAAACCATAATCAAACCTCCGATTTTTTTTCTTGCCCAAAAACCATAAATAAACCTCTGGTTTCTTTTGCGAAACAGAGTTTCGTAATAGCCAACCCAAAATCCCCAAATGCGTCAAAAACACGGATTGATCGTTAAAAGCAGTTTACAACTAGTGTTATAATGACTCATAATGATATAAATTACAAAAAACAACACATTTAAAATCCTATTTAACTAATTTTAATAGAAATTACATAAACTTTAAAAATTTCTTAAATCACTTACTTGATTGATTGAAGATGGTTGTTGCTTGTTTGATTCAGTTAGTTGTTGTATTTATCCAATGCTTGATGGTTTGTGTTGATTGGTTGAGAAAAAAAATTGATTTTGTGAGAAAGGGTTAAATGAGATATTGAGAGAGTTTGAGTGTGGTTTTTGAAAAGTTTGTTGTTATGGGGAGGGAAAGAGGTTCTGACGTCCTTTAAGTACGTCAAGGAATCAAAAATTTACTTACGGTTTAGAATCGGAGGTATACTTCCGGTTTACACCAAACCCTTTTTAACATGATTTGCATGATATAGGGTACGAATCAAAAATTTATTTTCGATTTCGAAGAACATTATTGAAAATTCGTATGGTGCACTAGAAGAATATGAGGTGAAATAAGAAATTCACTTGTTTATACAATACAGGTATATGTTTAAGATTGAACATTCTTCATTGATACTCCATTGAAAGTTAAATACTCAATATTTAATTTTTTTTACATTTAGTGTTGGGTATTTGTAAACACAAACAATTATTTGTTTGTCCATTGGATTTATTCAAAGCTAAAGTTATAATCATTTTCTTTGAGAGGACGGAGAGACTCTATTGGAGTCAAATCTAAAATTAAAGCTCTAATTATATGCCTATTGAAACAATTGTGTTTACAATGTGTAACTTGTATTGGTAACGTGCGTTGTAATAAAAATTGATGACCAACTCACTTTTGAATGCATCAAAAGATTTGCATATTACGCACATTGGTGGGTGTGTGAATCAAATGATCTAAGAATAAAATGATGCAATTTTGATGTGTGGTGAAAATGTGACAGTTAGTAAACTCTAAAATTTGTTGAATATGAGTTGCATTGAGAGGCGCGACAACATTACATTTGTGAGTTGGTGGAAAGATATTTGAACAAATCATAAATAGAAATTATTTTTAAAATTTATATTCTCTAGTTCTATTTATAGGAAAAATTTGTTTTTTAAATGTATTAATAGTAGATGTATCTAGACAATATCTAGATAAGATACATTGCATATTCAATAAATTTATAAAGTTAATTTTTTTTACTGATAGGACCAGAATTAGAATTACTCCCCCATTCTATAATGAGTGATCCAAAAAAATAAAATAGTGTTTCAAAATGAATGATCCATTTCAATTTTTAATATATATATTTTTTTAATTTTATCCTCTAAAGTCTAATCAATTAAACTTTTACAATTTTTAATATATAATTAGGAGCACCATAATAAAAACATTAATTTCTCTTATTTTTTTACAATTTTTTAATATATGTGAAATGATGTGCTGGGTCATTCATTGTGAAATAGAGGGAGTATCTTATAAAAAAGTCCAATAAATATCTAACTTTATCTTTGAGGAAATCCAATAGACAAACAAATAATTGTTTATGTTTACAAATACTCACTTCATTTCAAAATGAGTGTCGTTTAAAGTTTTTACACACAGATTTAAAAATACAATAATAGTATCATAAAATATTGTACTTTTACTAAATTAGTCTTATTAATGTATTAAAAATAATGTAAAGTGTAACAATTAAAAGATATAATTGTAAATATTTACATTGAAAAGTGAAAATGACATTCATTTCGAAACAAATTTTAATAACTAAAACGATATTCATTTTTAGTATCAAACAATGTAAATTAACAGAATTTTTCTTGATTATTGTCAAAGAATCATTGTAGTCAAAGTAATCAATTTGTCCATTAATGCACAAATTTTATTTGGTACTATAAATATATATAAAAAATTCAATAAAATGATATTTAAATTTCAATAAATCAAATTTACAGATTTTGAAAGAATATTTCATCATATATTATCCTTAACATATATGCTTTTAAGGGCACATGTTAGATTTTGTCATTTTTATTTTTTATTTTTATTTTTCTCATTCTGCGTCATTTATAAAACAAAAAGAAAACTCATTAATACATCATATGCATGTCTAGGGATGGTGGTACCGATTAACACGAGTACTAGTCTTCAACTACCCGTTCCGTTTAGTAAATATGATACTCGTACCCGTGCAGATATTCATTAGATGAGTATCTGTGAACTTTTGAGATACTCACAAATATTAACGAGTATCCATGAATATTATTATTTAAATATATTTTTACAAAAATTAATTTAAATAATTATTTTTTTAATTTTTTTAAAGACAAAAAATATTTTCAAATTTAACCCATAATAAATAATAACAAAAATTCATTTTTTTTTCTTCTTTATTAAAATAATAATAATAGTAATAATAATATCATATTTTATAAAATAATAATAATAATAATTTTGATAAAAAAATTAATATTTAATTAATATTTTTTAATTATTAATGGATACGGATACCCATGTATAGGTACCATCAAATTCATATTAAATGCACGAAAAAAAGGTAATCGAATATCCATTTATTTTACTCATATTAAACCATTATACATTGTCCATGATTTTATCTGCGGATATCCACGAATACGAGTATTTTTGTCATCCCTTTGCATATTGAGATTCATTTTATTTGGTTTATTATATACATAAGAATCAAACTTGAATAATATTAAAACATTCATAACTTTGCCTAATTTTTAATATATATATTAAATAATAAATATTTCTCCCTTCCAAAAATATAAGAGAACAACATATATTTTTGGTATTTTTATTTATAAGAAAAATTATTATCCTTTACTTTTTCAAGAGAAAATTAAATGCAAATCACATTTAATTTATACTCTCTTTTTTCTATAATCAATCATAAATTAGAAATATTATGTTTTTATTTTTTGGTCTTATATCTAGGACACAATGAGTAAACTTAATAATTAGTATTAACTTAATAAATATCACTAATTATATTAAATTTTTGAATTTAATTGAAATACAATGTCAGTGTAAAGAAATTTTACACCGTCAGTGAATCATGACTGTTAAATTATAAATTCTATTTTATTTATTTTTAATTATTTATTAAATAATATTAGAAGGTGATAATGTAACTTTCCCCTCTATTTTTTTCTTCGGACAATACTCTCAAACAGTCTATATGTTGATGATTTTTTAATTGGTGATGTTAGCACGTTTTACAAGCACATATTTGAAGAAAATTTGAAAGACATGGAGATCTTTGTAACAAATAACCATGAATTCTAATCAAGTTGTAAATTTTTTCATAAAAATGTTTAAGATGATAAACTTTGAAATTACAAACACTCATACAAGATTAACTCAACCAGAAATGAAAAACTAAACTAAAATAAATTTAAGATTATTCTAAAAGTACCGCATAACAAACAACATGTAAGAAAGTGATGAGTGAACATTGTGCAAGCATATTAATTATTTGCATACTCCACTTTGATTTTCACCCCAGTTGAAGGAGGTAAAGCTATCTGATTATGAGCAGTCGAAGAAGAAACAGGAACAAAAGTAGTTGTTCCATCGTTGAGCTTTTGAACATGATGTTTTGGTCTCTTTCGAATTCTGGACATGAATCTCTTTTTCCTTTCTTCTTCACTTTCGAACTTGTAATGACTTGATGCATGAGAAGCAAATTTTTGTGATGTAACAAACACTTGATTGCACTTTGGGCAGATATACGGTCCATATTTCTTATATGCTAAACTGTGAGTTCTGCCATCATCAATATTTTTCTTGGCTTTCTTGTTGTTGACATTAACACTCGCACTAATTGTCCGACAAGAAGTATCATTCATCGTCATCATCGGATTGTTGTCGTTAATCACACCAACATTATTATTAGTTGATGAAGATGATGATGATGATGCATGTGGATTCCCAAATTGAGTTTCTAAAAGCTTCATTGCTTTTTGATTCCAACAACATGACTTCCATAACTATTGGTAATGGTTGATGTTGATGTTGATGATGATGAAAGGTTGTATGCATGTGTTTTCATGTTGAATTCAGAAAGTGAGGCCATGGATGAAATGCTATTCAAATAAAATTGCAATGACTAGGAAAAAAGATGTTTATAGATTGACGTTATTATGATTTGAAATTTGTTCACCACTCTATTTATAGTACTTTGTATTTTTTAATGTTTTTATCCCATATATTATTAATAATTTTCTATATTAATGATTATATTTAATAAAATATTTAAACTCGATTTACATTAAATTTTGTAATTTACTATAATATGCTAGATATATGAATTTTATTTAAGAGATGATAAAATAAAAATAAAATAAAAATTTAATATATAAATTTTATATTATTATTATTAAGTAACTTTCTGACGAGTGATTGATTGTGCGTAGTATATACATAAGTATTATTCTATGTAGTATGAATAATTTTTTCTTATACTATTTTTATTATTTAAAATTTATTTTAAGAGGATTATTTTTAAGTTTTGTTTTTAAAAAAAACTTAAAACGAAGTTTGAGACATTTAAAGAGATAAAAAAAATTTTAATTCTAATTTAAAAGAGTAAGTCAATTTTAGACAATTTTTTTTTTGTTATATGAAAGAATGTTATTTTATTTAAAAAAAAAAAAAAAAAAAACTAATTTCATTCTCCATGCAACTTTTGAATTTCTAACCGTCATAAATTTGAATATATCCTTAGAAAAACTTTCTTCACAACTCAACTTAAAATATGCACATCCTTACAAATGTATCAATCTCACATATTCAATGCAATAAAAGTTAAAGTTTGATTCCCTCACATATTCCCAATAAAACATGTTTCACAACACATGAAAGATATATTACCTTGTTCATTTCTAATGCAATTTTAGATACATTTTCAAGATATCTTTCTTCACACATTTATAATCAAATATTATCTTTTGAAGTTTATTAAATAATTAATATGTTTTAGTCTATATCTAAATTTTATATATATAAATTATTCATTTAATTTAAAATGAAATATTTGCTGCTAATAACGACGGATATGGTATATATAATAGAAATATTTTTAATGGATTTAAAATTAAATAAATTACCAACTTATATTGTAACACATGTTTCTAATGCGACTTACACATTTGAAATACAATTGTTTTAATGTACACATTATATCTTAAGCAATACTTATTCTTTAATTGATTTAAAGAGTATTATGGACGTTGTTTTTTCTTATATCCTACGTGAATTTTAAGGATTTTTTAATGATTTAAAACATATTTTCACCCTCTCACAAATGTATTGTTGTCACATAATTTAATGCAATCAATATTCAAGTTCAAAGTTTAAATTAACTGTACATTCTCAATACAACATGCATGTTTCACAACACATGAAATATGCATTATCTTTTCATTTTCAATGCAACTTTTGAATTTCCAAGACTCATAATTTTGTATATATTCTAAAGATAACTTTATTTCTGCATTCACTAAATTGTCTAGTATACATATCTTTTAATGCAGAGTAAGTCACAAGTTTTAACAACAACATATGTTTCTAACGTGACTTACACATTTCAAGGATAATTCTATCAATACACATATAATATTTTAAAGCTTAATTAGACTTGTTCTGGTTCATCCAATAGGCTCAATCGACCAAGGCGCAAAGCATAAAAAGTCTAATATATTCGATCCAAAATATAAAAATATTTCATACATTTTGAGAAGGAACACAAATTTTTATCTTTAATTTCACTATGCTCATAATCTTGACATGGGTGTTGGATTATTAACTAGAGCTGTTAAAATGAGCTATCCATCCCTAAACAGGCGGACCCTAGTGATCTTTGGACTTTTTAGGTATGGGCCAAAAAACTCTGTTATAATATAGGCTCAAAAATTACTATTCGAACCCGACCCTAGTTGAGCTTCGGGATATTCGACCCTAAATAAGCTTTTTTATTTAAAAAATTAATATGAAAAATTAATAATATTTATTATAAATAAAATTAAAAAGTATATTTTTTAAAATCATACATTTTTAAGTACTATATTTTGTTTTATAAATACTAAAATAATACATGTCTAAATTGTATAAAATGATACTCCGATATTTAACATAAAAGAAAAATAATAGAATACATTATAAGATGATTGATTATATTAATGTACAATATTTAAAAGAGAAAGATTGAATAGAATAGAAAAAATTTAGTGAGGTGAGAAAAATCAACGTGTTATTTTTGTTTAAGACAATATAAATAATAATATATTTTTTAAAAAAATATTGTTATACGGGCCTAACGGGTACCCACAACCCATATGGGCTATCCCAAACGTGTAACGGGCTTTTCAGGGTTGGGCTAAACAGTCCTTAAAAATATGGACTCTAATTTTAAGACTCAAGCCCTATGATTTTCTAGGCCGGACGGGCCGGCCCATATGGGCTAGCCCATTTTGACAACTATAGTATAAACTTTACAACTTCATTGCTCACACCATTGCAAAGGAAACCGAGGCCACCGTTCAAGATCATTGTATCCAACTCTCTTCATTTCTATTTACTTCACGAATCTTGAACATCCATTATTGATTCCTGAATAGAACATTGGTGCCTTCTTTAGGAATCAACTTATGATTCCTACAATTTCCACGAGAATCATGATTGCTTCACTAATGTCGTTGAACAAACATAGAAACTCTAGATATGAAATCTTGCGATTCGAGATCCACATATTTTATTCACATTTGTAGCCTTCTTAGGTTCCGAATAAAAATGCATTCAATTTTTGATTTTAATAATCTCCACAAATCACATTCGGCGTCTGACCCACTCAACTCCCAAAATCAAGAAGATTAAGAAGAAAACGGAGATATCTAGCACAATTGACTCTCTCAATTACTATTTTCGCCTTAATTCCTCGCCAACAAGGTTTTTTATTTCTTCGAGAAATCAACATAATAAGGAAAGAAAGGATTAAAAATCTTGATCGAGGATTACGTTGGGGTCTGAAGCCGTATCCCATGAAGGCCGGGCTAAAACATCATAATCCACTATCCGACCTAGCTACACCCATACTTTTCACAATTTCCAGAGTCGACTCCAAAAAGATACCATAAGGGGTGTTAGAACACCCACTATCACTATCAAAGGGTCTAATACCTACATCCAAAGCCCCCTAGTCAGTTTTAATGGTCTAGGGAGAATTCAGTTAATTCAAATGTATCGTTTATTAGGAATGATAGTTGATTCCAGTGGTGATCCATTGACATACTAACCCATCATTACTATCTCAAAAGCAAGCAAAGATATCTAGCGCAATTGACTCCCCCAATTACTGTTTTCGCCTTTATTCCTCGTTGTTAAGGCTTTTGATTTCTTCAAGAAATCAACATAATAAGGAAAGAAAGGATTATAAATCTTGATATAGGATTACGCTGGGGTCTGGAGGCGTATCCTATGAAGGCCAGGCTAAAGCCTCATAATCCACTATCCGACCTGGCTACACGCATACTTTTCATAGTTGCCAGAGTCGACTCCAAAAAGATACCACAAAAGGGTGTCAGAACACCCTCTATCACTACCAAAGGGTCTAATACCTACATCCATAGCCCCCTAGTCAGTTCTAACGGTCTATGGAGAAATAAGTAAGTTCAATTGTATCATTTATTAGGGATGATAGGTTATTCCAGTGACGATCCATTGACATACTACCCCATCATTACTATCTCAGAAGCAAGAAAAGATATCTAGCGTAATTGACTCTCTCAATTACTATTTTCGCCTTAATTCCTTGTCGTTAAGGTTTTTTATTTCTTCGAGAAATCAACATAATAAGGAAAGAAAGGATTACAAATCTTGATCTAGGATTACGCTGGGGTCCGAAGGCGTATCCTATGAAGGCCATGCTAAAGCCTCATAATCCACTATCCGACCTGGCTACACCTATACTTTTCATAGTTTCCAAAGTCGACTCTAAAAAGATACCATAAGGGGTGTTATAACACCCACTATCACTATCAAAGGGTCTAATACCTACATCCAAATCCCCCTAGTTAGTTCTAATGGTCCAAGGAGAAATCAGTCAGTTCAACTGTATCAGTTATTAGGGATGATAGTTGATTCCAGTGACGATCCATTGACATACTAACCCATCATTACTATCTCTGAGCAACACATAAAAAAGCTAAGGCTTTATACTAAAATACAACCAGAGTGACAAAGATAGATGTGTTCTTCGACCATTCAATCAGAGAGAAGGCACCTGACACCCTAGGTTCTATTTGAGAAAGGAATAAGCAAAACATAACTCCAACTACTCGACTGTATAGCTCATCCAAAGGAAATACTAAACCGGAAAGGAAATCCTAATTCCTACAAGGCCAAAAAACCCAACCATTCAAAATATGTTGATAGATAAGTGTAAGGTAAGGTACAGACACCTTCCAACCAAAAGGACAATTTGGGCCGAGGAATGCTCAACCAATTTCTAAGAGAAAGAACAATCAAAGACCCGAACATTGTATATTTCTCCTCTATTCTGGTTTATTATTCTCTTTATGCTTGAAATCCCAAAATAAGAGAAGAAAGATATAGTGCATGAATACATATTTGATACGTACTGAATGCACTTTTATGATTCCGATGCGGCTTAAGTGTATTTTGAGATCATTATGCATTTGATACATAGTTAACACACTTGAAATTCTAATATATATATATATATATATATATATATATATATATATATATATATATATATATATATATATATATATATATATATATATATATATATATATGTGTGTGTGTGTTTATTTTCTCTTTATGTTTGAAAATCCATATATAATAAGAGAAGAAAGATAGAGTGCATGAATACGTGAATAAAGTGGTAGAGCCTGAAGGCGTCCACTTCAATCTGAGCCAATCCTCTAGGGAAGGGATGAGGATCATACCCTTGATTGGGAAACAATACTCTATGATGTAGAACAAAGTTAAAAAAATACGATTATATGACGTCAACTTTGCTGATCATGTGTATTTCTTGAGAAGCACATATAAATCGACAAGTACCATATATGCATATTTAAATAATTACAATATCATAGCAAATGATAAATATAAAAATTAAATATAGAAAAAAATGGTAGCCGACATCGTTCAATGTATCGAGTAGCAAAAGAACAAGGAAAATTGTAATACCCGGTATTATGATTACTCACTAATGACATTACTAATTTATTTTGGAAATGATCATTCGAGAATAAGTCTGTAGTACTCCCATAATTTAGAATATAAGTGCGTATACTCAAATAAGAGAATAAACTAAATTGGTGGTAAGTGGTATTATGGTCCTTGCATCTCTTAAAGTAGAACTAAGGACATGTTTGGTTGTGCCTCATTTACTCATTTGGGAACACATCAAATTTTGTTGTTTAGAGAAAGATTGAAGCGTGAGATAGAGAGGAAGAGGAAGAAGATCCCTTCTTGTTCGAGCTCAAATATTACAAGCTAACATATATACTACATCATTTATTATTGATTTTCATAGCTCTTCGTCATCCTATTTAAGGCGAGTCTCTTAGTTAGAACCTTGAGGTTTTTGAAAAATGCATGTTGGGATAAGGGTTTGAGAGATATGTGCATCAATGATCTTTGATAATGCTTGATTATGACCCTAATCCTGTAATGTTATGTGCATGCATCATTATTTCGTTCTTTATGTTGCTCATTGTGATTGCATTTGAAGATTTTAGGTTTTTGGAACCCCAAATCTTCCTATGCATTTTCTAGTTTTTTTTATGAACGTGGTGAAGTTTGCTTTGAGAACTCTGTGTTTGCTAAGATATAGTCTAAAATTGAAAACAAAATTATTCTCTGATGGTTCACGTAGCGAATCAGGGTCTCGCAGTGAGTTCACTTAGTGAACATCGTTTTCCAGATTCGTTGGGACTTCACTTAGCAAATTGGGCCTTTGCTATCAGTTCGCTTAGCGAACATACCTAGACAAAATTATGTAATTTTCCCCCGAGTGCAGTTTCGTTCCGTGTTTGGAACCAAAAACCTCTTTGTCTGTGAGACTAATGTGTGTGTGATTAATCTTATGAATTGTGATACCATAATATGATCATTATGGATATGTATGTCGAACATGTGTAATATGTTGAAACCGCATTATGTGATAATTTATTTGGTCATTTTTATGATTCCCTTTCATTCTGGTTGAACGTTTAGATGTGTTTGCCTGTGTGGCTTGATGTGATTGTGACTATGTGGCATATGCTTGAATTGAAGTAGGTCTGGCTAATAGATAGTGACTCAATTATAACCATGACTACTACTGTGTGATCTCTAGTCGTACCATTGTGATATGCTTGTGTGGTCTATAAGTGACAAGGTGCTTCCACCAGCTGTTAATTGCATTTGCGTTCTTAGTAAGTCATACACATCTGAGCTACCATTGTGATGTTCTGGTGAGGGCCTGAAAGGGAATTTTTGCTTGCGTATCTAAGTATCAACGTGCTTGATATGGTGCGTTAGTGATTCCATGTGTAACACCCTCTAACCCAAAACATATAATATGGAATAATCAAAGTAAATTAAATGTATATAAGAGAGGGCGCCACTTGTACTTCATGAAACAACAAATTAAAACATGCTTACTGGTTATGATCATAACATGTATTTAAATTCATGTTATAAATACTAACACAATATGCAACTCACAACGAAATATTATCACTTCATAGAAATATTCATGATTGAAATCCATTTTGACAATCATATCATAAGTATTAGGCACCATGACCGATCATCATATAATCACATACACATGTCAAATACAAGAGAATAATACAAATATTTCTCAACATAAGCAAAACATGAGTCTAATACCCTCGTGTTACATAGACCAGAGCAATGACTCACTACCTAAAAAAACAGATAAATAGAACTAGCAAGACACATCAATAAAAGCGCCAATAACTTCGGTACCTAAACAATGTCGCAAGACACATCATTTCAAAAAAGAGTGAGGATTCATATCATCATGGAAATATGTAATAATAAGCAATATATCACATACAAGGAATAATTGAATTCTCCACACTTCATATAATCATGTAATCAACAATAACAAATCAATTCACATGATCACGTATATGACATAACTCAATCATTCAAGATTCAAAGATAATTCAATAAAAATTATCATAAATGTCTCATTTACATCAATATCAAATAAATCACACTTAAATATACATTTCACATCAACACATGTGACTCTAATGCAAGTTTATTCAATATGCATGTGGTACATATGATATCCTCACGGTCTGGGGTCCACATCTCAAGATAGATAACCACCAAAAAAGCTTGATTTAGCCTTAAGCTTTCAAACCTCTCATAGTTAGGTTTGGGACAAGTCAATAATCCCCAAAAAATTACCAAACATTACCTCTTGACACAAATGATGAACGTGCAATCTCAACAAACAATATGCAAATTAAGACCATCTCCATATCGTAATCATACAATCATATTTCACATAATTCAACACAGTTAAATTATCTTTACCAAATTGCACAACATACATTTTCATGTCATCAATCAACACAATGCATTCTCATAGTATTTAATCATCTCAACATATCATTATAACATGTAGCAAACAAGTCCCAATCATGTTATATTCAAGCAAAATCAATTCCAACACTTACATTCAAAAAATCAAGTAGCGTGTATCTCATCAAAAGTCAACTAAAACCAATCCAAAACACATCGAATAAATTATTAAAATTAATTTAAATTAAAGATAAATCATGAGCATACAGACCCCCAAGTCATTCATGCATAAATAAAATATTTGTTTCCAGGCTACCGCGCCAAGCGCCACATCCATTATGCATACAAATTCTGCTACGTAACAGTTCTGTCCTATTACGAAATTTGCCCTTAAATCATGTTTTAACTCACATTCTTCACGAATTAAATATAGTATAACCTATATCTAACATATAACATCAAATACAAACATCAAAACATGATTTCCAACATCAATTCCATGATTTCACATTTAAACCCTAACATGTCAAAATCTAGAAATTTAAGAACAAATTCCTATTTTCATGTTACTACCATCACCCATCATTATATAAACCCATAAATCAAATAATAACCACCATTACCTTAGATGTAGATACTCTTCTAAGTTTTTCCCTTCTTCTTCCTCTTATCCTCTTTTCTCCTCTTTTATTCTCTTCTCTTATTTTGTTATTTCTCTTCTAATTCTATTTTGTCTTACAATTCTTACTAACACTTGTTTTTCTCTATTGGGCTTAAGTCTTCTCACCCACTCTAATGCACTTAAGACTCAATTGTCGATTTACTATTCTAACACCTAATAACCCAATAACACATATTATCCATATATTCCAAATAAATCAATTATTCACATAATCATGCCAAATCAAATAATTAAATAATTATTAAGCCAAATAATAACTAATATAATAAATAAATAATAAAATTATTAATAGAGAAAATCAGGGTGTTACAACTCTCCTTTAATTAAAAGTTTTTGTCCTCGAAAATTATCTCAAACAAATAACTCAGGATAAGACACTCTCATCTGACTCTCGAGTTCCCAAGTCACATTTTCACCTGCTGGCCCTCCCCAAGCCGCTTTCACCAAAGAAATCTCTTTAACACTAAGTTGTAACTCGATACTCTATTTGCATATGTGATGTTTCCAAGTCCGATTATCTCTCACATGAACATCATATAATTGAACCACATGAGACAGATCCACAATGTATCTCTTCAATTAAGACACGTGAAAATATCTTGGAGATTAGCAAATGACGACGACAAATGAATCTAATAAGCCACTTTTCCCACTTTCTCAGAAATATGGTAAGGTCCAATAAAACGCGACATCAACTTACGCGACTTCAAAGCTCGACCAACACCCGTTACGAGAGTAACTCGAAGAAACACATGATCTCCATTCTCAAACTCAAGTGCTTTATGTGAGGGCAAGGTCCATGTTTTAATGATGTCAAAACGTCATATATATATCCACCATTTCATATGAGCTACATTGGACATTAATCAAGCTTGGCGGAAAAAGATGGCTTGAATACTCCTGAAAAATCAGCATTTTTCAAGCAATCTTCTAAATGCGTTGACTCACAAACATGTCTGGTTGACCCAAACTTTTGGAGAACTCCCAGGTTGTGTCGAGTCAACCCTTCTGGTTAAATCAATCTAGGAGTCAAGAATTTCTGAGGTTGCGTCGACACATGCTCTGGTGCGGCCGACACATTCATCTTCAAAGAAGTCTCCCTCAGTCCCGGGTTGTGTTGCGTCGACCTTGGCTTCTGGAGTGGTCAACCGGTCTCCCGATGTCTTAAATTTTATGCTCTATTTTTTCTTACTTTGGCTAATTTGCACACACATATAAATAGTAGTTTTCATCATTTTGAGTGGTTAACAAGAAAAGTGAAAGATATACACATTTTGCTCTTCATCTTCATCACCTTTTTAAAAACATCAACATCTACACATAACAATGTTTGTTGATCAAAGGAAAGGGTTGTGGTAATAACGTTCAAATTGAATATTCGATTCAGATTTGGGATGAGAAGTTCTGGGTTTTTTATTGAATAAAACCATTAGGGTTTTGTCCTCCAATATTCCTCTTGGTGAGAGGGGTTTTTGTACAAGTCTTTGCTTCAACAAATTCATCCGAGTGAAAGGATTGGGAAACGTTAGGTTTGCTCAATAAAGTAACGGTAACCAGGACTGTGAAGAAAGGTTAAGGTGAATCAAATTCCGATCGAAATCAACTGAGTGAAAGATTTGTAGAACGAAGAGTTTGAGCAATCATGTAAAGGTAACCAAAGGTTTGTTCAAAGAGATTGACACACTTGGTTTGGCTAGAACCAAGGGAGGAGAAGAACATAGTATCATCATCAACAAATGGTTTGTGTGTATTGAAAACTATTTCTTCTCTTCTAAAATTTTGCAACTTAATATCATATATCTCAATTGTAGACTCAAGAATTGAGGGCAGATGTACCCTACGCGAGGACGACAAGGGGACCTGCCTAAAAAAATTGTGTGTTGTTCTTCTTTCTCTATAATTTTATACTTGCTTATCATAATTTGTGTGATATGGATAATTAAACTTGTTTCTACTGAAATTTTGGTGTTTCGATTTGAATTTACAACATTTGTAACAATCATTTCGATTGCTACCTAAGAAAAATCACCGCTACATTTTAGTGAAATCAAACTTAGTATGTTTTTGTACATTAAGTGTTTGACTAATTGACTCACTAAAAAATTATTGATTGTGCTTAGCTTTATCTTAAACTAACTCATTGGAAGTAGTACATACTCATTGAGCTTGTTTAAGTGATTGATGATTGAAATAAAAGTGTTGATTCATTTCACATTAACATATCCCATTAGGTTACGCATATCTGATCCTTCCAATAACAGATCGTTTAGGCGATTATTGATATCAGGAGCTTTCGGATAATTTCTAAAATATTTTGAAAAGCGCAAATCTTAAGTAAATGATCTATTCAACCCCCATTCTAGATCGATCACATCGTCTAACACTTTCCTCCTCTTATCATGAAGATCGATCACATCGTCTTCATCTTCTCCCAAATTATCTTAATCTTATCGGTAGTCTTCTGAATTATCTCAAGTCCAACCACAACATCTTTACTTGATTCATACCAACACAAAGGCGTCATACACCTTCGACCACACAAAGCCTCAAACCGTGTCATTCCAATACTCGAATGGAAAATATTGTTATAAGTAAAGTCAATCAAAGGAAAATAATTATCCCAAACACCTCCTTGTTCCAATACACAAGCTCTTAAAAGATCTTCTAGTGACTGAATCATCCTCTCAGTCTGACCATCTATTTGCGGATGATAAGCGGAACTCAAACGTAACTTCTTACCCAAAGCACTTTATAAATGTTCATAAAATATCGAAATAAATCTTGTATCCCTATTTGATACAATGCTAGACGAAATATCATGCAAACTAAAAATCTTCTCAATGTACAACCTCGAGTTTCTCCATCGAATAATCCATTTTATCGAATAAAGTGAGAAATCTTAGTCAATCTGTCCACAATAACCCAAATGGCCTCAAAATTATTCGGTGTTCTAGGTAAAACAAAAACAAAGTCCATAGAAATATCATCCCATTTCCATTTAGGAATAGATAATAGTTGCATCAAACCAGATCGCTTCTGATGTTTAATCTTTGACTTCTGACAATTCAAACAAGAATACACAAATTCCACATTCTCTTTCTGCATACCTACCCACCAAAAAAATTTCCTCAAATCTTGTAAAGTCTTAGTAGCTTCAGGATGAATATCCAATCCACTTCGATGTCCTTCAGATATGATTATCATTAACTTAAAATTCTTGATTTTATTTTCGTATAAAGAAAGGAAAATCGAAGAAGAGACTTAAGTCAAAGCGTAGCTAGAGGTGACCAAATTAAGAAACTAATGATTGTTTTATTTTCTTGGTTTTGTGTATTAGTATTACCTTTAGTGTTGTGAGTATGGGGGACTTGAGTTTTAGCAGTTAGAGTAACAAATTAAGTATGAGTAATGACAAACTTTCATCTTTTGAGTTTGTAAAAATTTAAAGACTGCTTGATCCTAAATATTCCTTTTGCAAACCTTTTGCTTGAGGAAAAATACCATTTTTAATTTGGGGGTATTTGATAAGTGGTGAATGCATAGTATTTTATAGATTGTTTACTCATATATTTTATGTGTCTTCGATCATCATTCAAGTTCACTTTTTATGCGTTTTTGTGTTTTTTTTATACTATTTTTACAAACAATAAGAAGTCAACGAAGAGAATCAGGATGAAAAAGGTCAAAGATCACACAAAAATGAGCATTTCCAATGCAAAACTTCCGTGGAAAACAAGGCTTGATCGTGTACTCTGAGACAAGCTGCGTTTTCTCTTCAAAATCCACTCCACATGTCAAACTTAAGGCTAACACAACCATTTGTATTAGCACTCTGGAAATTCCAAAGCTTTGGTTTTTGGGTAGTTTTTGTGATTTTTTGGCTTTTGTAACTTCTAATTTCTTCATGATTAGTTTTAAGTATCCATTATGCACGAAATTAGTGCTTGTAATTTGTGGCTTAGGGCTTGAATTAGTATAAATAGGGTCCTTAGGATCCTTCATTTTCATCACTTTCCACTAGAATTTCTTGGAAACTTGTTATTTCCTTTTAGTCCTTTAGCTTAAGCTTTGTGATTTTAAACATTCTATTATAATATTGTTTTCTTATTTATTTTACTTTGTCATTTAATTTACTTGCTTATTATTCTTTACTTTCATAGCAATGTTCTTTGGGACTTGGGGCATTATGTGAGTCCATCTTATAAAATATTTGTACTAAACCTATGTTTTGAAATTACAAAGTTCATGCTTTCTTTTTTAGTCTTATTTTCATGTTTATTGTCGGTTGCAAAATCAAAGTCAATAGAGATATCGTTTATGTACGAAAGATAATGAATCGACATTTGAAATTGAGTTACTAAACAAATAAGTTTAAGGTGCCACTAACAAGCAACTTGATCTTAGTTGAGAAATAATAAAGTTGTGTGTCGTCTGACAAGATGTAGTGCTCTTGATTGATTTATTTAGCTTTTCTTGAAATATGTTCAGATGTGCACGCCACGAAAGTGGGTGACACACATGTTTATCTTATTTTCTCTAAAAACTGCTTAGAACTTTCTCGTAATTCAAAACATACAAAATAGTATGGGTGAGTCTAGATGGACGAATCATAATTCTTAGTCTTGTTTTATATTAACTGTTTAAACTTTAATTTTTAATATGAAATTAAACAAACCACTTGCGATCATCTTAGGTAAGCATAGTTGAGATAGAATTTGGTAATCACACATCTCCCTAATGGGATCGAAATTTAATACTGCTTGACCCAACCATACCCTTGCGGTTCACACTCATTAGCCGATGCCTTCCTATCATATCACGAATATCATAAACACTAGTTTTTTTATTTACATATATACACTAGCATGGTATAAAGGTTTTACATTATAGGTGTAAATATTTATAGGTTGTCTTTGTAGAGGTTTGTGTATCTCAAATGTCATAATAAGCATTGTAATCATTGTACATTCGATTCTGTAAACAATGGAAATTTGATATTTTGTGTTATGTTTTTTATAAAATACAAATGATCTGATTCTATCACAGAATTTGTAGGTTATGTGAAAAAAATTGTCCAAGTCATTCAAAATTGGAGTTAAAACAAAAAATTGGTTAAATCCCTCTATTATTAACAAAATTCGATGTAAACAAGGACATATTTTTCTCGGTTATTAACAAAAACTGAGAGGTATGTGGCGAGGACAATATAGTTTTTAAAATAAAAATATCGTTGTGGGGATCGAATAACTAATAACCTATTAACACATCTCCTTAATTTTTAAGAATTAAGGGGTAATGATAGAGGTTTTATGACGCCTTTGTCACATTGTTTACAGTCGATAATTTCCCTTCACGTCAAGTAAAATGAATATAATTGTAATAGTGTATTTTAAAATGAAAGTCACCTATTGATATTAAGAACATTATTAATTTATGTAGTTTTGGTTGGTCGTAACAATGTTAAAAGGTAGGTGGTTGCGTGAATTGTTAATATATTTATTGATACCAGTTGGTATTATAGGAATGAATCTGACTCGGTTTAGTAACAAGAGGATCTAGTTTCAAACAACCGTTAATCATATTTGTGCTAGTGTTGCTATAATTGGCAATGGCACTAGGGCATCTTCTTCAAATTCTATACTAAAATTTCAGATCCTAAAAATCTTTTATGTCAATGTTCACCCTCCCAAAGCTTGGGTAATTAAAGAAGTGCATTGCAACCCTTCCAAGACTTAATAAATTAAGTGTAAAACTAATGGTTCTGCCTTTGGAAGCTCAGTGGGGACTGTGTGTGATGGTATATATATTTCGTGATAGCTCTGCAACCTCTCTTGGTTGTTTTTCTAAGCTTTTAGATATTACTTATGATTTTCATGCGATATTTTAGTGTGAAAATGGTCATTGAAATTGTTTATTTCAATGGTTGAAATTTATTGTAGTTAGAGACTGCTTATCTAATTTATTGTTATGAATTTAGAAACTCCTTTATCCCTAATAAAAACTAAATCTAGCATAATGAACTAGTTTTAATTCAGGCATTGTGTTAATAAAAATATTATTCAATGATACATGTTATTTAATGTAGTATATGCGATATCACTTTAATCATATATATTTATGCATCCATATTTAGTTTCCGAGCCATAGTTGTATTAACTTAACAATCAGTGGAAACTGTATAGCAAAATCTAAACTGTGAAATCTATACAATAAATAAATCATATATGATACAGTAAACACGTAACTTGAATATCCAGATATTATGTTACTAATACCACAAAATTCTATCAACTATGATTTTAATTTTTGTTTTAAGGCCCATGATCATAATTTTTCAGCTTTCTGACAATTTAGTTTTCAATTCCATTTGTTATAAACTGAAGGACCAGTGCTTGATTACGTTTAATCACTCAATATTAAGGGTTGTAGGCTATAAAGAAGGGCTTAGAAATTCAGTAGGCTATAAAGAAGGGCTTAGAAATTCAGTCTTAATTTCTCCCCTTGTTAGAAATCATTAGATCTTATTTATATCTTTGTCTTATCAACTTCTTGTCTAATCACTACCTTGTGCAAATTCTACCTAGACACCTCTAGATATGAGATTTTCCTCTCACTTTCCATCACCTCAGTGATACCTACAGTCACAAACCTTGTGACTAGAATTAAAAGAACCAAATGGAAGATTATACTTCAAAAAAAGAATACTTAGTTTTACTTAAAAGATTAAGTAAGAACATAATACTCAACTCTTTGATTAAAAGCTAATGAGTGAGAACAATAACGTGATAAATTATCAAGTAACTATCAGTGTACCTCAATGTATAAGAAGATACATGAGTGACATACAAAGAAAAACACAAAAACCTTAAAAGACTCATAAAACCCTAAAATCTTATATTGCACCTACGATTTCTTCATTGTGAATGCTTTATATTTTAGGTTTAACAAGTCTTTATTCATAGACTCTTACAGAATGAGCTTTGACTCTTCAAATCAAATTCAATCTCCTGTTTTAAGCCAAATGGAATATCTTCACACAAAATAGGAACAAACCTTCAAAATTTCCTAAAAGTCTTCAAGATCCTTTTAAACGGACCAATTCAGTGTTGTTCTAATAAAATATTCTTAACTTCGAAAATCGTGAGATATATCCAATAGGATCTCACAAATAAAATCAAATTTGTCAAGAAAAATAATAGAATCACTGTTGTATAACATGCTAAGATGTCAAAACATTTGGCTCAATATCCGGTATACATGATAGCAAAACCTTTCATGACGGTTGGTCAAGATGTTGTGACATCATGCTCAACATCGATTCGAGTCATGTTTTAGCAAAATTTATGCCAATAATAAAAATATGGATTTAACAATCTACCCTTTGGCAAAATTTGGTTAAAATAACCTTAGCACAATCAAGTTGGAGAGAGAATAAAACCACCACCAAAAACACAACCCTCTGCAAAACATGTAAACCTTGTACAAATTACAATAAAAAATATTAGAGATTATATGCGATTACATACACCATCTTCAATACTCAAAGAGATGATGTCGAGACATGTGGTCTAACATCACGAAGCGCAACTCAACACAACACAATTGCTAGATAGTTGAGACATCTCATTACTCCACCTTACATGACCGTACTCGTCAAGGAAAACTCAAATCACCAGAAAATACAATCTACCAAATATGAACTACCCAAGTTCACATATAAGAGGCACATGCAGGAAAAGATAAACTAGACTCACACAAGTATTTTCATATAGCTCAAACATGAAGGATGTTATAACATCTGGTAGGACGTTATGCACACATATCACCAACACTAGTAGCAGCAACAATAAAAGCATCAAACAAGCATGACAAACTATCATTCTCCCCCTAAATATTACATACAACAAGAAACTACAATCATTACTCTTCCCTTAGCAGTAGTATAGTCCTATCAATATGCTAATCAATATTTCAAAACATGTTTCATAACATTAGGACAAACATAAACACTAAGACTTTACTCACAATTTTTTATAAAAATTGACAAAAAAATTAGAGCAAATATAAATAGAAATTGGAAGTATACACATTGCATACAAGCAATAAACACATATGGAAGCATAAATGGAAACAAAAAAAATATCTCAGGAGGAAACAAACAAAAATTTGATCATCTTGAGGTGATATACCACCTCTTGCCCCTATCAAAGATACTTCTACACTCTTTAGTGTTGTTACTAGCCATTTGACATTTCAGAGATCTTTTGTTCCATCCTTCAATACTAGCAATTAACTTAGGGATGTCAACAAGGTATTTGCTTCATTTCTCCATACATGTAATTGCTATAACTCCTCAATACTGCAATGCAATGTCATGACATTCTTCTTGATATTATATTCCTTCAACATCTGGTTCATCCATTCTTCTTGATATTATATTGAAATCAGTTCCTTGGATTGCTCTATATGACCTATAGTAGAGAGACCTTTGTTGGCTAGAGAACTCGCTAATTAAGTGCTTGTGAATTCACATATTACCTCCCACTTCCTTATCTCAGTTGTACCGTGGATGTTCCAACATTGTCTTCAACATCCATCATTTTCTCAATACACTACAAGAAAAATGCCCTACTTCCACGCTAAATTTTTCCACAACTCAAAAACTGTAGCTACATATAAGCTTTGGCCGGGGTTTTCATACCGTAGACATATGTTTTGAAATATTGAACCAGTTGTGAAACGGTGGCCTTTTCTTAGATTGACACGTTTACAAAATGACATTTATATTTATACGATTAATATACATCATATAGTTTTAGCCAAAAGAATAATCGCGACATTATAAGTTTCACTTCAAAGCTGGCGAAACCCACAAATTTATACCCCCAAATTTTCCCTCTTTTTTTCTTTAGTTACCTCTTTTATTATTTTCTTTTCTAATTGGTTTTATTATAAAAAAAAAATAAAATTTGATCGTACCTAATCGGAAGGTGTCTTGTGTCTGCGGTCAAAAGTGAAAGAAGGGGGTACTATGAAGCACTCCGATGCCAAAGTAAGAATAAGCGAGAGAGAGCAAGCAAGTGAGAAAAGTAAAGAATGAGATACCCGACCCTCTCAGTGAGAGGGTATTTATAACCCATGACTGGGCGAGATCCGATTAGTGGGCAAGTCCAGCCAACTAGCGGATTGCTAAGCTTGCGTGTGCGAGGAGGACACGTGGCCTCCTCCCTAGATGTCGCCCGGGAAATCCGGGTTTGTTGCGAGTCCAGGAGACTAGACGGTTAAAACCCTAGTCAGCGGTCCCGTTAAAATCGGGGCACGTGGCGCCAAGGATAAGCGAGATTCGTTGGGTCGACCCGTGCCTCCAGCGTGGCGTGTCCCGTGTGAACATTCCCAATTGCTCTTCAAAGGCAAGCGGGCACAGGATCTGAGGGGTCGGCCGTGCCCCTCGTAAACGTTCGGCCGCTCTCCGGGGGCCATTGGGCACTGGATCCGTTGGGTCGACCACGTGCCTCGAGCGTTCGAGATGTTTCCAGGAGTAATGGGCCTAGAATCTTGTTGGGCTGGGCGTGGGCGATCGAATGAGAGCCCCAGTCTTTGCTCTAGTAGATGACTTTGAGGCGGGCATGTCTCGACAAGGCTCATGATTACTACAGGTAGCGGCGGGCGAGAATCGATGGGCGCATGCTGCCCAGTGTGGGCGTCACGAATGTTTTCTACACGGGATGTCCGCGCGAATGTAATAAAGAGTACGAGGCCGGCAGAACCTTCAGAGTTAAGGGTCGTGTCGATTGGATGCCACTTGTCATTGAGATGGGACTTTTGGCGCCTAAGCGAGGTGACCTTTCGTATGCCCTAGACTCGGCTATAAAGGGGCTTTTTGGGTTTCATTTGTTTACTCTCGATTTTTCCAACCTAAGAAACCTTTGAGCAACGAAATCTTCCGCAAGTTCTTACTCGACTCTCAACATGTCTTCGACCTCTGCAGGAGTAAACATCCAATTCTTTGACAATCTCCTTTCAATTCATGTTTTAGGATGAGTTTAGGCGAATTTAGGGTTTACTTTGTATGAATATCGGGGAGGAGATTGAATATCGCGGGAGATTCGTGCCTTTAGCGGGGAGAGAGTTGAGTCTGCGGAGAGTTGAATCTGCGGGAGATTCTTGCACATAGCGGGGAGAGTTGAATACCATGGGCGGGAATTAGGATGGACCGGGCAAGAGTTGGAGTCACACACGGGGACTTGAATGCCACGACCAAGGCGTGAATCTCGGGAGATTGCTGCACGGGGAACTTTTAAGGATTAATGTCGGAGGGGTTGCAGTGAGGTCTTTGAGAGAAACATGGTATACTGTGCTACTGCGTTTGTCCGGGCCCTACGCCGTGTCACTTGAGCCGTGGTGGAGGGTGGATTTGGCGTCCTCGATTCACTTTTCTTCATTTGCTTTTCGGTCTGGGGATCGAATGTGTAGGCGTCGAGGGACGGGCGGTCTTGCGAGTGAAATTTGGCCAGGCCGGACCTCTCTGGTCGCGCCCGAACCAAGGGATTTGCCTCGACT